>VZTM01009669.1:0-10441 GCA_013400555.1 Jacana jacana | reverse complement strand
CCCTCTGTGCCCCCACCCCCAGGAGTCCCCCACTTTTTAGTTCCCCTCCAATACTTTGACAGAATCAGAAAATCACAGAATGGTACAGTGGTGAAAGGGACCTCTGGAGATCATCTAGTCCAACTCCCCTGCCAAATATGAGCCACCCAGAGCTCCCCCAGGATGATCTGCAACTGNAGAGCTTCCCCAGGATGATCTGCAAATGGACCACAGACCACCTCCTCTCTCTGCACCTCTGATGACTTGCTTCCTTTTCCAGGAGACTTGGCTCTGCCCCATACGCCCACTAGAACAGATCCTCACCCTGCATGGTCACACATCTCCACTGACATTGGGCCTTTCCTCTCCTGAGAACTTTCCAGAGAATTCCAGCCCATCTCTCCTTCTCTCCCCCACTTCCCCTGTCTCTCCCAGCCCAGCAGAGCCCCCCAACCACTCACTCTCTGGCTCTTCCGCATTCAGCTCCAGGGGATCCCCAGCCCAAACTGCCTTGGCCCTGCTCGGCCTCCCCACCTGCCCTGCTCCCCAGGACAGCAGGAGGGTTCTGGCCCTGGGGCTCCTCAGGCAGCTCCTGCATCTACTCAGTCTCACCTCACTGTGCCTGCTGCACCTTCTCTGCCTCCCATGGCCCTGCAGTACTGCTTTGTGGGTACCCGGCTTTAGTGATTTATCCTGTAGGGGCATCAGCCTCTGAGTGTTTCACCTTTGAAGTCTCTTTCATTTCCCACCCCACTATACATGGAGTGTTGAGGAGGAAAACTGGACTCCACACAATCCAATGTGAATCATAATGAAGCCACTTTATTGATTTACTACTGTCCTTTATATACAATCTACCTTACCCTAATGTGTTCACACACTAGTTGATTGGTTAATACTCTTCTGCATGAGGAAAGCACAAGAAGCTGCCTTGTCTTTGATTGGCTCTTCCATATTCTGCTTATCTCTTATCTGACTCCTAGTGCTTGGCTTGGTTCCTCAATTTGCTGTGAAGCCTCCGTTGTCCCTGTTTTTCTTTCACAGAATCACTGATTATTGGGGATTGGAAGGGACCTTGAAAGATCATCCAGTCCAATCCCCTGCCGGAGCAGGAACACCTACATTAGGTCACACAGGCACGCGTCCAGGCGGGGTTTGAATATCTCCAGAGAAGGAGACTCCACAACCTCCCTGAGCAACCCCTTCCAGTGTTCCGTCACACTCACCCTGAAGAGGTTTATTCTCATATTTAAGCAGAACCTCCTATGTTCCAGCTTGCATCTATTGCCCCTTGTCTTATCATTGGATGTCACGGAGAAGACCCTGGCTCCACCCTCCCAACACTCACCCTTTCCATATTTACAAACATTAATGAGGTCACCCCTCAGTCTCCTCTTCTCCAAGCTCAAGAGACCCAGGTCCCTCAGTGTGTCTTCCTATGGGAGATGCTCCACTCCCTTAGTCATCTTGGTAGCACAAGGTGATTAAGGTGACTTCCTCAAGGTGACTTCAAAGATGAGGTTTACAGTCAGTCCACCTCCTCATATGTATGGTTCTATATATGTTCATTTTCTGCTAAACACATTCCCACAAGGAGGAGCACCCCTTTCTGACATCACGGGGCAGTCAGAGCCACCCTTTCTGAAATCATGGAACAGTTGGAACCCTTGCATTCTGACATCATGGGAGGGTCAGAATGCCCCTTGATGACATCATGGGACAATCAGAGTCCCCCTTTCTGACATCACAGGGCAAACAGAAGTCCCCTTTCTGAAATCATGAGGCAATCAGAGCCCCACATTCTGACATCATGGGAGGGTCAGAGCATGCCTTGACATCACAAGGCAGTCAGAGCCCCCCTTTCTGACATCATGGCACAGTTGGAGACGCTTATTCTGACATTATGTGGAAGGTGCAGCCTCCTTTTCTGACATCACAGAGTCAGAGCCCCCCTTTCTGAGATCACAAGGAAGGAGGAGCCTCCCTTTCTGACATCACAGGGGCAATCAGAGCTCTGTATTCTGACATCACATGAAAGATGAAGCCTCCTTTTGTGATATCACAGGGCAGTCAGAGTGCCCCTCAATGACATCATGAGGGAAGAGGAACTCCCCATTCTGACATCATTGGGCTGGCAGAGCCCAACTTTCTGACATCAGGAAGGAATCTAAGCCCCAACTTTCTGATATCACTTGGGGAGTCGGAACCCCTCTGTATGACATCACGGGATAGTGGGAGCCTTCCTTTCTGACATCATGGGGCAGTCAGAATCCCCCATTCTGACATCACGGGGCAGTCAGAGTTCCACTTTCTGATATCACGGGTCTTGCAGAGCTCCCCTTTTTAACATCATGGTGAGTCAGAGCCCTGCTTTCTGACATCACAGCGGAGTAAGAGCTCCTCGTGGAAAGAGGAGATGCCCTTTCTGACATAAATTGTGAAGTTGGAGCCATTCTTTAAGATGTCACAAAGCAGTGGAAACCCTGTTTCTGTCAGTAATGGGCAGGCAGAGCCCCCCTTTATAACATCAGGGGGCAATCAGAAACCCCTGAAAAGCACTCAGCTCCATTTCCCTTCAAGCCAATTTTGGTACTTGAGAGCATGAAGAATGTTTCTTCTCAGCCTTCTTTTCTCCAGGCCAAAGAGTCTCAGCTCTCTCAGCCTTTTCTCACCAAGGAGATGCTCCAATCCCTTCACCATCTCTGTGGCCCTACGCTGGACTCAAGCAGTTCCCTGTCTCTCTTGAACTGGGCAGCCCAGAACTGGAGGCAGTATTCCAGATGTGGCCTCACCAGTGCAGAGTAGAGGAAGAGAACAATTTCCCTTCACCTACTGGCCACACTCTTCCCTACGCAGCCCAGGATTCCATTGGCCCTTTGGCTACAAAGGCACATTGCTGCCTCATGGATAATTCACGGTTTACCAGGACCCCCAGATCCCTCTCCTCAGAAGAGCTTTCCAGCAGGTCCACCCCTAACCTGTATTGGTGCCTGGACTTCTTCCTCCCCAGGTGCAGAACCCTACACTTGCTCTTGTTGAACCTTATCTCCAGGTCACACTGGATGGTGGCACAGCCCTCTGGAGTGTCAGCCAGCCCTTCCAGTTATGTCCAGTGAGCGAACTCGCTGAGGATAGACTCGGTCCTCTCTTCCAGGTCATTGATGAATATGTAGAACAGGACTAGACAGAGTATTGACCCTTGGGGGACACCACTGGTTACAAGCCTCCAATTTGACTTTGCTCCATGAAATACAACCCTTTTGTGTCCTGTCACACAGCCAGTTAGTTCTCAATCCACCTCCATGCACCCTCACCTAGCCAACACTTTCTAAGTTCCTTAATGAGGCTGTCATGGGAGACAGTGTTAAAAGCCTTGCTGAAATCAAGGTAGATGATATCTGCTGTTCTCCCCTCATCCAGCCGTCCAGTTATAACACCATAGAAAGTTATCAGATTGGTTATCACCTTGGTAAATTGGTGTTGACTGCTTCCAATCATTTGCTGTTCTTTAAGACGTTTGGAGATGACATCTAAAAGAAGTCGCTCCATTAGCTTCCCCGGGAGGAGGGGGGGCTGGTTGGTCTGTATTTCCATGGCTCCCGTTCTTGTTTGTTTTGGGTTTTTTTTAGACTGGACTAATAATGGCCTTCTCTAGTTCTCAGGAAACTCTTCTGAGCTCCAGAGAACTGCACCCCAGTCATATGATCCTAAACCCATGTAAGTGGAGGAGGCTGGTCTGTCCCAAGTGAGGCTACCTAAAGTGGGCTACAGGAGAGACTGGAAGGGATGAGAGGTAAGGGTTTTAAGCTTAATAAGGGCACTTTTAGAATAGGTATTTGGAAGAAATTCTTTCACAGAATCACTGATTATCAGGGATTGGAAGGGACCTTGAAAGATCATCTAGTCCAATCCCCCTGCTGGAGCAGGAACACCTAGATCAGGTCACACAGGAATGCCTCTAGGTGGGTTTTGAATGTCTCCAGAAAAGGAGCCTCCACAACCTCCCTGGGCAGTCCCTGCCAGTGTTCCATCACCCTCAGCGTAAAGATGTTTTTTCTCTTATTTTAGTGGAACCTCCTACATTACAGCTTGCACCCATTACCCCTTGTCTTATCACTGGACATCATTGGTGATCTGGACTATTGTTTCCTGTGAAGGTGATGAGACTCTGGAATCAATTGCCGACTGACGGTTTGGATTTCCTGTGGACTCTGAGGCAACAGAAGGGTTAACTGTGGTTGAACTAATAGGCCATAAGACATGGGAGGATTAAACAGCTGCAGCTGCCATTGAGAAAGTTGTGGGAAGCAACACCCCAGAGAAGGATTTGCTGTGGTGGGAATGTAACGTTTTAGAGAACATGATGGTGTGAACAAGTCAGGTGGAAAAACACTGGCCTGGGTAGAAAAATATATGAAAAGCTGCTTGCTTAATAAAGCTGATTTTTATCCTGCATGTTGGAGTCCATGCCTTTCAATCTGCCGTGAGCTACTAAGCTGGTGAGGCATCTGGAGAACAAGTTCTATGAGGAGAGGCTGAGGGAACTGGGCATGTTCATTTTGGAGAAGAGGAGGCTGAAGGGAGATTTCATTGACCTTTACAACTCCCTGAAAGAAGGTTGCAGAGAGGTGGGTGCTGGACTCTTCTCCAGAATGACTAAGAGAGGGCCAGAGGAAATGGCCTGAAGATGCGGCAGGGGAGGTTTAGACTGGGTATTACTTTCAGAATTACTTTACTGAAGGAGCAGTCAGGGATTGGAAGAATCTGCCCAGGGAGGTGGTTGGGTCACCATCCCTGGAGGTATTTAAGAAAAGAGTAGATGTGACACTTCAGGGCGTGCTCTAGTGGCAGAGATTGAATGGGTTGTGGTTTTTTGTGTGTGGTTGGATCAGGTGATCTCAGAGGTCCTTTCCAACCGTAACAATTCCCTGATTCTGTAATTGATGCCATGGGTACCCGGCTTTAATGATTTATCTGTAGGGGTATTAACCTCAGAGAGTATTTCATCTTTGAAGTCTCCTTTCACTTCCCACCCCACAGTGCATGTAGTGTTCCCATCATCTCCTGACCACTCCAGATTCCTTTCCACATGGAATTGCATCTGACATCAGACCCATTAATCAAAATATATAAATCTATATATTGTATATATAAAAATGTTTTGATTCCAGCTACCAAGAAAAGGGTCTCTGGCTACATGCTTGCTGTGGTGCTCACTAGATATTGTGAGATTATTTTCGAAAACACAAGGCGGAAGTCACTTGATTTGTCCAAATCCTTGGCCTTCTTCTTAGGCCACAATTGTATCAGAGAGAGCCCAGCCTTCAGGCACCACATTCAGGAGATCCCCTTTATTGCAGAGATGCTGTTATGGAGGCGAAAGGTGACACATGGCACTTTTAAAATCAGGCACAACAGGAAAGAGCCACAAGACATGTGCTATCACTGCAAGCCAATACGTCTAACAATGATTACCAATGAAATGAAAGTAGTTTTTCTAAATAATAAAAAAGGGAAAATAAAATTCTGAGGCTATGCAGAGAAGGGAAGCTAATTACCATAGATATTACAAAGTTCTTTTCATCATTTTCCTCAGGGCATCCTTGAGCTGCTGGTTCCTCATGCTGTAGATGAGAGGGTTCACTACTGGAGGCACCACTGAGTACAGCACTGCCAGCAGCAGATCCAGGGATGGGGAGGAGATGGAGGGGGGCTTCAGGTAGGAAACGAATGAAGTACTAATGAACAGGGAGACCACGGCCAGGTGAGGGAGGCAGGTGGAAAAGGCTTTGTGCCGTCCCTGCTCAGAGGGGATCCTCAGCACCGCCCTGAAGATCTGCACATAAGACACCACAATGAACACAAAACATCCCAAAAAAAGAACAGCACCAACCACAAGCAGCAAAACCTCCCTGAGGTATGAGTCTGAGCAGGACAGCTTGAGTATCTGCGGGATCTCACAAAAGAACTGGTTCACAGCATTGCCCTGGCAGAGCGGTATTGAAAATGTATTGATTGTGTGCAGAAGAGCGTAGACAAACCCAGTGCCCCAGGCAGCTGCTGCCATGTGGACACAAGCTCTTCTTCCCAGGAGGGTCCCATAGTGCAGGGGTTTGCAGATGGCAACGTAGCGGTCGTAGGACATGATGGTAAGAAGATAAAACTCTGCTGAGATCAGGAAGGCAATCAGAAAAACCTGGGTTGCACATCCTGAATAGGAGATGGCCCTGGTATCCCAGAGGGAACTGGACATTGATTTGGGGACAGTGGTGGAGATGGAGCCCAGGTCAAGGAGAGAGAGGTTGAGGAGGAAGAAGTACATGGGGGTGTGGAGGCGCTGGTGACAGGCGATGGCAGTGATGATGAGGCCGTTGCCCAGGAGGGCAGCCAGGTAGGTGCCCAGGAAGAGCCAGAAGTGCAAGAGCTGCAGCTCCCATGTGTCTGTGAAAGCCAGGAGGAGGAATTCAGTCATTGAGCTGCTGTTGGTCATTTGCTCCCTGTGCACACAGAAGCCTGTTCAAAATGGAAAAGACAGTGAGGAGTCAGGAGAGAAAACTCTGAGCAGGACCCATTCACTTTGTCACAATAAGGTCCCCCAAATGATCTCTGTCCTTCCTCAGAGACCTTTCTGCAGATCCTGCTTTGATCCTTGGTTGGTGGTGGCTGAGAGTGCAATGGGGAACAGGGGAATCTGCTGTGGGCTCCAGAGGAGTCAGTCGTGCTGTGCAGCACCAGGACAAGAGGAACCAGGAGAGATCACAGGTGTCATCTACCCCTGACAGGAAAGAGCTTTTGACCATTGTCCCTCTCAGCTCCCCTGGATGCAGAACAGAGCTCAGAGGGAGGGGGAGTGTGTGTTTCTTGTTCTGCTGTTACCCCTGTCCCACCTGAGGAGTCCTTTCTGAAGGCAGAAATCCCTGGCATTTTTGCTACACTACAGGGGCTGTTTTGAGAGTCCTGGGAGGCAACAGGAAAGACCCTGCATGCAGGAAAGGAAGAGCTGGTCTTTCCACAAAACCTGCTCCCAGCTGCTCTTTGCTGGAACCCCTTTGGTCTGGAGGACGATCACATGGACAGCAGGGGAGTCCCGTTCCAAAGTGCAGATCTAAGAACTCCCAGTGCCCAGTCAGGATCTGTGAGGTTCTGGATGCCCAGAAGATGGGGTGTCTTTAGGGGAGAGTTAATGTTACCTCCAACCATGGACCCCCAGGTTAGAAGAGGGCTTGGGCACCATGGACACACCAGCAAGGCAGGACGTGCAGGGTCAGTGTCTGGGCTGCTGCTGAAGCCTCACTCTGGTTTTAAGAAACCACCCCTATTTCTTGTCATTTTAAATACTCTTCTATCACCCTATTAAACCTCCCACAAAAGAAAAGAAAAAAATAAACACGAAGGGCTGAAATATGAAAAGTTTTGGTAGAATATGATGAAAGAATTAACATTAAATTAAGACTAAACACAATCAATAATACTCAAGAACCTGTATCCTTTTTGATATCACTATAAAATACACCAGGTTTACCCTCAGCCCCTGGCTGCTCACCCACCTTCACACCCTGCACCAGCCCCAGCAGCAGGCACCCATCCTGTCCTGTCCCTCTGAGGGTTTGCAGGGAAACCCTGCTCTGGAGCACACCCTGCTCCTCCTCTGCCCTGGAGAGAGAGCCCAAAGGCTGTGGGCGATGACAGATGGAGGACAACCCTTCAGGAAGGGCAGTGCCACTGCTCTGCAGCCCGAGACTTATTTTGCAGGGGGCTGTGAAGCTTTGTCCCACCGTGAGCTCTCAGCTGCTCCCAACTGCCTTGAACCTCTCTCTGCACGGATGGTCTCATCCGCACGCCTGAAGTTTTTCTTTCAGTCCTGATGTGTTGGGTCAAAATGTTTCTCTGCAGCTCTGCATGCTTGCCATGAGCTCCCTCTGTCACCAGAACCCAGCCCAGCTCAGCAGCAGGGGACCAGCCCCAGGCATTTTAATTGTTCCTCTGGTGGGTTTGGGGTGGAGACCATGAACCTCAGACAAAAAAAAGGAACTTGAAGAAATCTCTCAAGAAGAAAAACTCAGCTGTAAAGTCCAAAGTTTTCTGTAGCGTTAATTGGTCCCCGTGAGGACCATTCCCCACAAAGCCTCCCCAAGGGCTCGTTAGAGCAGGCAACTAGAGGGAAGTAGGACAGCCAGGGAAAGGACAACTAAAGGTGGCTCCGATGCTGAGGCAACCTGTTACATTAAGGCAAAGGGCCAGGCTCTGACCCCCAGCCCACTGGGAAAGATCTTGTCCCTCACACCTGGCTCAGGGCCCTTCCTGGGGCACTGTGATGTGGGGACATGCAATGCCAAGGACAGGACTCAGGCAGACACTTCTGGGTGGTGTAAGGAGGACATGATTTCTTCCTGAGTGAGGTGACCTTCTGGTAGGCCCTCATGGAAGAGAATATACCCATAGCCATGGTGAAGTAAAGGTCACCTCTGTTAAGGGGCATTCATCTTTGCCTTGGCCCTCAAGGGTCTTTACCACAGGCTGCCCTACAGTGTCTCACATATGTACTCTTGTCTTGGAAGGCACCCATATGTCTTTTCAGTTTACCCCAACAGCTCACTAGCCTTCCTGATAGCTCTCCATCCTCCCTGGCTGTTCCTTGGGATAGAAAGCCATGGGCTGGTTCAGCCTCCCTCTGGGTGCCCTCTTGGGCACCACACTGTCCTTGTGGGAGGTCTCCTTCTCTTCAGTTCTAGTCACAACTTCCTCAGACACACCTTTTTTTCTACTTCCATTTTCCTGCTTTTTATAAAACATGAAGAAAAGCTCCACCATCTCTGAAACCACCATTCAAGCAATTGCAGGTTGTGACTTTGATATTCGGAGCCTACACTGGATTCAGTACTGATCTCTGTTGAACACCACTAGCTTAAGTCAAGGTAGACGAAATCCATTGCCCTCCCCTAATCATCTACCCATCCAGTCACGTCATCATAGAAGGCTATTGGGTTAGTCCAGCATGATTTCCTCCTNAGTGTGGGACTCCTGAGGTCTGACTGAGCAGAAAAGCATGAAGCAAAGAAGGCATTCAGTAATGCTGCCTTCTCTACATCCTTTGTCATGGGGCACCTGCCTTGTTCAACAGAGACCCCACATCTTCTCTCATTATCTTTTTGTCCCCAGTATACTTCAAAAAACCTTCTTGTTGACTTTGACATCCCTGGCCAATTTTAATCTTAAAGAGGCCTTGGCCATCATTTCATCCCTGCATACTCTGATGTCATAATCTCCCCAAGTTGTCAGTCCCTTCTTCCACTCAATGTAAACTTCCATCTTCCACTTGAGCTTGATCAGAGCTTTCATGTACAACCACGCAGCTCTCCTGCTTCCTTTGCTGTTTTTTTTTTGTTTTTTTTTTTTTTCTCTTAGGGATGCACCAATCCTGAGCTTGGAGAACGAGATATTTGAGTATTGTCCAGCTCTGTTGAGCTCCTCTGTCTTCAAGAGCCTTAGTCCATGGGATATCTTTAAGCATTTTCTTGAAGAGGCCAGAGTCAGCCCTCCTGAAATCCTGGCTTTCAGACCTAGTTGTTGTTTTGCCGTATGTCATGGTTTCAGACAAATTTATTGAAACCAATGGACTTTGGCCAGCAACAATCAGCAAATGGCTGGTCCAGAAAG
This sequence comes from Jacana jacana, assembly GCA_013400555.1. NCBI lineage: Eukaryota > Metazoa > Chordata > Aves > Charadriiformes > Jacanidae > Jacana > Jacana jacana. Next base: position 805 of record VZTM01009669.1, on the reverse strand, counting down.
GAAAGGAAAAATAGGGCCCTGCATGGACACAGGATCATAGAATTCACCAGGTTAGAAAGGTTGTTAAAGATTATCTTGTTCCAAAAAGACACCTGAGGAATGTCACTTGTCACTGGTTGCCACTTGGACCCTTGGAGACTTGCTCCTCTTCAGGTGCAACCATCCAGACAGTGTTTTGTCCTCCAAGTGGTCCACCCATCCGAGCCATGTTTCTTCAATTTAGAGACCAGGATGTCATGTGGGACAGCATCAAACACTTTGCACAAGTCCAGGCAGATGGTGTCAGTTGCTCTTCACTTACACACAAAGGCTGTAAGACCATCACAGAGGCCACCAAATTTATCAGGCACAATTACCCCTTAATGAAGCCACGTTGGCTGTCACCAATCACCTCCTCAGTTTCCATCTGCCTTGTCATTACTTCCATGCAGATCATCCATGGGAGGTTTTGTCCACGATCTTTCCAAACACAGAGGTGAGACTGACTGGCCTGAAGATTCCCGTTTCTTTTGATTTTCCTTTTTTTGAAAATACAGGTTATATTTCCCCTTTCCCAGTCAGCAGGACTTTCCCAAAACTGCCATGAGTTCTCAGCCATGATGAATAGTGGCCTGGCAACCTCATCCACCATTTCCCTCAGGACAGGCAGATCGTTCCTATCATGTCCCAATGACTTGTGCACCTTCAGGTTCCTCAGCTTGTCTAGAACCTGGTCTTATCCTACAGAAGGCTTGCCTTTTCCCTTTGTGTTCTAAGCAGTGTAACTTGAGCCCTTTGTCTTGGTTTGAGATAAAACAAACCAATT
>VZTM01009668.1:34090-210355 GCA_013400555.1 Jacana jacana | reverse complement strand
GCCCACGGCCACCCTCTCCCGCACCCAGACACCCTCTCACACACCCAGACACCCCTTCCCACACATGAACACCCTCTCCCGCACCCGGGGCTGCCGTCCTTCCCCCCCTTGGTTCCTCCCACGCCCGGGTGTCTGTGGCAGAAAAACAAACCAGAGAAGAACCCTCCCGCCTCACAACACCCCTCCCTCTTCTGGGCAGCCGCCTCAACCGACCTACCCGCCCCTGCTCTCTGATCCCAGCCCTGCTTTGCCACAGCCCCCTGGTTCCCGCTCTGACCCCCAGACACGAGGGTGCTGCTGCTTCACCCCCGGCCCTGCACTTCCCTGTCCCAAAGCGGTGCACACCGGCAGCCCAGAAAGCCCACCCCACCCTGGGACACCTCAAAAGCAGTGTGGCCAGCAGGTGATGGGAGGTGGTTCTACCCCTCTGCTCTGCTCTCATGAGACACCACTGTGTCCAGCTCTGGAGTCCTCAACATAGAGAGGACATGGACCTGTTGGAGCAGGTCCAGCAGAGGGTTCGCAGAGATGCTCAGAGGGCTGGAGCACCCCTCCTGTGAAGACAGGCTGAGGGAGCTGGGGTTGTTCAGCCTGGAGAAGAGAAGGCTCCAGGGAGACCTTATAGCAGCCTTCCAGTATCTGAAGGGGACTGGGAAGGGACTCTTTGTCAGGGAGTGGAGTGACAGGACAAGGGGTGACGGCTTTAAATTGGAAGAGGGGAGATTTAGGTGAGATACCAGAAATTCTTTGCTGTGAGGGCGGTGAGAGCCTGGCCCAGGTTGCCCAGAGAAGCTGTGGCTGCCTCATCCCTGGAGGGGTTCATGGCCAGGTTGGAGGGGGCTTGGAGCAACCTGGGCTGGTGGGAGGTGTCCCTGCCCAGGGCAGGGGGTTGGAACTGGATGACCTTTAAGGTCCCTTCCAACTCTAACCACTCTAGTATTCTATGTTTTTTTGTCAGAGTGAGGTTGGTGGTTGGACTAGATGCTCTTAAAGGTCCCTCCCAACCCAGACAAACTCTATGATTCTATGATAACATCACTCCTGTTGGTCAGGAAAGCAGCTCTGTTTCCCAGTGCAGGAGACCCAGAGAAAAGCCTGAATCACCTTCTGCAATGGAGCCTGCACTTCCCTGCTCTTCCAACGGGGCTGGTGGATTCCGCTGCAATCCGGTCGGGTTCGGTCAACGTTTCTGGAGATTCTCCCTGTGAATGAAAAGAAAAAAACATATTCAAATAAATCAAGCCAAAAAAGGGAGACTTTCCAAAGCACCTCAGGGCTTGGCTTCCAGGGGGGTCACAGCAAACTGAAGGCTACGAGGGTCCCACCTCCATGTGTTGCCCCACTGCGCGTTCAGGCTTCTGCAAGGAGGGTCTGGGCACGTCGAGAAAGACTCTTCCAGAGCCAACCCTTAGAGGGAACCGTGAGGCAGTAACAAAGCCAAACATCCTTTGAAGGCAAAACAGAGTCAAACCAAACCCCCAGTCACTGCCTGCATTCAGAGCATTTTATTATTTAAAAAAGTTACAAAACCAAGCTCACTGAGTTCTTTGCTAACTCCTGTTTTCTACAGGAGGTCACAAGCGGGACAGCAGCAGAGTAAAATGCTCCTGTGCAAATGCCATCATCAAAAATAAACGTGTTTTTCTCTGTCCACGTAAGTTACTGTCAAGTATCAACACTCAACCATCTCTGTTTATAAACGGACTGCAACAAAAACGCAGCATCTTCTCATCTTCCAAACAAATCCCATGCTTCCTCTGTGAGGCACAGGAGTGAGCAACCCCGCTGCTTCTCCTGCCTCTCCCCCAGGAGGGTCGGTTGGGCCTGAAATCATCGGGGTCGAGCATCCTGTGCGCTGTCCTCAAAGTGCAGCAGCGAGAGGTGAAGGACAGGGCTGTGATCAGAGCCACCTCTTGCTCTCCCACTCTTGTCACGCTCCAGACAGCAGTGAGTGACGGGAGCTGGCGCTCCTCTGCCTCCACTGGAACCCTCTCCAGAGCGACCAGGCTGACTCTTGAGCACACTTGTGAAATGTAGACGGGCCTGTCTGAAGCCACGGGCTGATTTCCTCCCAAGGATTTCCAAGTTAAAAGCTATGACCAGGCTTTTATGAGGACACCAGGGCTGTCCCAGAGAGCAGGAGGGCAGCTCTCTCCTCCCCAGATACTCATTAGGAACAAAAGGCCACTGCGTGATGGGACACGCGGGTGGTTTAACGAGGAGCTGGAGGAGGATGGTCAGGCTGAGCCGGTGTGGTTGTAGGTGCTCACAGATCCTGGATCCAGAAGGCTTCTTGTTTGCAGCCTTTCTGCCAGCACCACAGCACGAAGAGGGGCTTCCAGCCTCCCGCTCCGCCGGGCGCACAAGCACAGCCTCAGCTGCTCAGCTCCCCTTCCAACGAGCTGCCCTTCGTGTACCTGAACCCATTGAGCACCACGTTTGGGCAAAGCTCCGGCATCTCCACCTTGCTGGAGAGCGGGTGAAGATGCAGGTCTGTAGTTGTCCTGGCAATAGAGGCTGCAGAAGGGTGAGTATGAGCAGGATCATCGCCTTTTCCAGCTTCTTCTCGCACAAGGCGGTAGTTTTCCAGGGTCAAGCTCACACTGGGGACTGTGGGAGTGTGAGCCACTTTCAACGTCCTCTTTGACCTGAACCTTTGGTAGCAGAAGAGGAGACACAAGACCAGTGTATCTACCAGCAGCTCAAACATTTCAACTACAGACAACACCGAGGATCCAAACCAGAGACTCCACTGGCTTCCCATGCTGGACAGAAGGAGATTCTCCTGTGGAAAGAGTCAAAGGGTTGAGTTTATCAAACACAGCAGAGCTCAGGGAAGATGAAATTACAGCCTATTGCCAGCAGGTGAGGCAGCTGCCTGCCATCTGGGGAGTAACTTTGTGTGACTGCTTGAAATGTGACGTTTTTAAGTCTCTTCCTTAAGAGGAAGAATCCCAGCCCGTTTCAGGGGCTGTAAATAATCCCCCTCTCCAGCCACACACAGCACTAACGGGGGGTAACAACGCTGGGAGCTGTCACAGCACAACCTACTGAGAGTAAAGGAGACTCGTTCACGGCCTGGTAGTTCAGCTGCTTGTAGAAGATGGTCACCTTGGCAATGTCCTTCCTGTATGGGAGAAAGGGAGCAGTCAGCAAGGGTGGGATGGCCACGTCATCCCCTGCTGGAAGGTACCACTGGTGTTGTGATCTACGTGTGATCTACGTGTGATTTGCGTGTGATTGACGTGTGATTTACATGATGATTGCCAGGCAACAGCTCTCACCACTGGCTCAAGCTTTCTTCCTGAGGGTGGTCACCACGAGCTTGGGGAAAGATGACACCAGTGACCAGTTTGCTGGATGACCCTGTACATCTTGATGCTCTTAAAGGTCTTTTCCAATCTCTGGTTCTAGGATTTTTCTCTTGTCCTCCCTTTCCAGCCTAACATCTACAAATTCTGCAGGGATGAAGCGTGAACCCACAGCTTTTACAGAGGTGCCTTCTGGCAGTGACTGACCTGTTGCTGGTGGAGTTATATCCGTTCTGATGCCTCAGAGCTTGGCGGACCCAGTCCTGCAGCAGAGTAGATGTACGTTATTGAGGAAGAGGAGGCTGAGGGGAGACCTCATCACTCCCTACAACGGCTTGAAAGGGCATTGGAGAGAGGTTGGTGCTGGTCTCTTCTCACGGGCAATGAGGGAGGAGAGGGAATGGCTGCAAGCTGCAGCAGGGTAGGGTTAGGCTGGACATTAGGAAAAGGTTTTTCCCAGAAAGAGTGGTCAGTCAGTGGAATCAGCTGCCCAGGGAGGTGGTGGAGTCCCCATCCCTGACTGTGTTTAAGAGTAGATTGGATGTGGCGTTGAGGGATCTGGTGCAGGGAAGAACTTGTAGAGTAGGGCTGATGGTTGGACTTGATGATCCCAAGGGTCTCTTCCAACCTAAATGATTCTATGATTCTATGATCCTGTCTTCCCAGTTCTTAAATCCTGCCTTTATTGGCACCCCCACCAAATAATTCCCCTTTTTAAGAAGTATTGGTTGTATTTACACCTGCATTATCATCTATTTCACAGGAGTTATTACTCAGTCAGCCCAGATGCCCATTGAGCATTAGAAGATGAGAAATGGCGAGAGAGAGAGAGTTTCCACAGCAGCCCTGCAGCACCTCACCAACAGCAGTGAGGGAACTCTTACACCACAGCACGCACTGGGAGCAGAAGGTCATTGGCACCATTTGACAGTGGGAACTGAGGCAGGGAAGGGAACTCCTGAAGGTCCCAAGGAAGCTGAGAATTAGAACTGGAACTGCCTGTTCCACTCCAGCACCTCAGTCTGGCACCTTGACTACGAGGTCATTCCCCTGGGCCCAGGTTTCAGACCAGTTTGCTTTATTTGCCATTTCCATTGCTGCTGCCTGGGTCACCGTTTTCCCCCTTAACTTTAACATCCCAACAGGCACAGCAAATGCAGGATCCCCTCTAAACACAGCAGTTGGCTGTATGGGCTACCTGAGACTTCACTGATGGCCATTTCGCCGTTCCAGCAGACACCTTGTACAGTGATTCCCTGAGAAGACAAGAACAGAGATTACCATCACTGCGACTCTTGGTGTTTAAAAGTGAGTACGTGAAGGAGCTTATATCAATGCTGACCCTTTGCCCAGAGCAGAAGTTTTGTGGGCAGCTCTTGAGAACCTGGGAAAAAGCTTTGCAAATCAGCTCAGAAAATAAAAACAGAGGTTGGCAGAAAACCATCCAGGTGAGGAGGAGAACTAGAATGGTTTCAAAATCCTGGCAACTTTGCTGCATTCAAACCCAGTATATTTGATATTTTGCTTTAAAATTATGTCTGTCTATTCTGAAATTGAGCTACAATAAAAGAGGCGATCCAAGAAAAGAAATACAGGTTGAAAAATTACCCAAACAATTTGGTTTGGGCTCAATAAAAAGTTTCAGTGTGATAAAACAATTTCCCCTCTCTGCTGCCATGCACACACAAAGTTCTTATTTAATCTGTCTAATGCTGTTGCCTTTTTCCTTTCTCAGTACTGAGGTTCAAACATCAATCTCTGGTTCAGAAGATGTCAAGGTCCAGTTGGCCAGCTGATCCATGGATTTTCCTCTGCAAGCTGCCTTTTATTGTGCTCTGCTTTGGTCACCTACCGGCAAGGCTTGGGGCACTGGTCGAAACAATTCAGGTGATGATTTCTGAGCCTGTTGTACAGCTGGTAAAAGCAGTGACCTGGGGAGAGAAATGGGAGGAGCAGGCTCAGGAAATGGAAGGCTACCAAATGGAAGGCTATCAAACCCTCTGTCCTCACTTGCCCTTCCCAAGCACGCAGGATTCTCTGAGAGAGACACGGTTTTGCCCCTCTCTCACTTTGGAATGGCTCCAGGCCAGGTACCAAAGACTTCAGGTGCATCCAGGGGAGCACAATGGAACGGAACAAAGTGCCACTGAGGATCAGGCTGCCACACGCACCCAGGGATGAGAGCCAGACTGGTCCTTATCCCTGGGAGCTCTCTCCTGATTTGTACCCACTTTACAAATCCAGCTTACAGCTCTGGTTGATGTATTCTGCCCTCAACTGCCCAGCAGTACTTCTGTTGAGAGCGGTGGAGTTGCTCAGGAGTTCATAGAATCATAGAATCATTCAGGTTGGAAGAGACCCTTGGGATCATCAAGTCCAACCATCAGCCCTACTCTACAAGTTCTCCCCTACACCAGATCCCTCAACACCACATCTAATCTACTCTGAAACACAGTCAGGGATGGGGACTCCACCACCTCCCTGGGCAGCTGATTCCACTGACTGACCACTCTCTCTGGGAAAAACCTTTTCCTCATGTCCAGCCTAACCCTACCCTGCTGCAGCTTCCCTGTAAGGATGTGCTGAGGACAGGCCAACCAGAAAACCAAGAGAAGTCCTTCAGAGCTTTGTCTTCTACCAGCACAGCCGCCAATACTGGTAACATGAAAGAGCTTGACCCTATATTGATGTCCTAAATAAAGGGATGCCTGATATTTTTTGTGCACTATATCCATGCAGAGACACAGGGAGGTGTCTGCCACCTGGCTGCACTCAATGATGTGAGGAAGTAGTCTAAGCAGGAAACGAGCACCATGTAGAAGGGCGGTAACCAAAGGGGTCTTGTAACTTGTGAGGAGCTTTCAGCCCCTTTTGTAGGGAGCTTTCAGCCCCTTTTGGCAAGGACAAGCTAACAGTTTGCTGCTCTTACCCCACGCAGGCTGCTTGTTGTAGTCACAGTACTGGGCACCAGGAGGCAGTGGGTAGTAGTAATAGCCACAGCCACATTTCCGAACCATTATGTGCTGAAAGCAGGAATGCAAACACGCCTGGAAAATAAGGAAGGCATAAAAAGGTTGGATAAGCCAGAAATTCTCAAGTGCCAAACCCCTTTTCGTTACTGCTATAAGACACAAGCCATTACTGGAGCATCAAGATGCAAAAGGTTTTCACTTTTCCTTCCTTGTGTTTACCTCTGTGAACAGTATTGAAGTCAGTGAGACACAATTTCCCCCAGGTGCCTTTTTCAGTACGCCCAGTAACATCCCAGTTAAACAGCCCAAACTTCTAGAGCCAGGAGCACCCACTTGCACAAATGAAGACCTGATGGCTCAGGAATGTCCTGCCAGAACATTCCAGCTGCCTTGACTGGCTCACTGAACTCTCATGTGGTCCAAGGAGGGAAGAGCCCCAGCCTCTGGAACTGAGTATCCCTCCCTCAGTAAAACACAGGCCAAATTCTACTGCCCTGTTTGTCAGGGGCATGAATCTCCCTGGTGTCTCAGCAACCTGCTGATTCGTAAGAGCTCTCTGGAGAGTGAGCAATGACTTGTTTGCTGTTCATCCCCTCTGAATAAGCCCCAGCCAGCCACCCTGGCCATACCTGCAGGGTGTAGGAGTTGTTGTACAAGAGTTTAACGTTCACATCATTGCCATTAGTCGTGCATTTCCCATAATTGCCACCCAGGCGATTCACCTCATCCTGTGGACACAGAAAAGAGGCCTGAGTGATTAGGAGCTTTAATTAGGTCTAGCCATTGCCATCTAAACTTAGCTGGATGGAGCATCTTATAAAGGACAGGAAGTGCAGTAAGATATGTGAGCAGCCAAGCTGTACCTTGCTTATAAAATATATACAGGAGCGGGGCACAGGCAGGAGAGTAAACATGGTCAGTCCCTGGGGTTTAGCTGACAAGCAGTAACTCATTGTGTCAAAGGAACTAAATCACTTCTGAATGTTTACTCTCATCCTGATACACACATGAGTCCCCTGTACAGGGCTGGAATGAGATGCAAGAGGTGTCAGAGCCTCAGTGCAGAACAAACCAGGCCCCAGTGTACTGAGGACCAAAAGGCCACCTGCCCATTTGGAATAACCTTGTTTTACCCGTGGGAATCTGAGCACGTTGAAGAGAGAGAAGAGGGTTTGCAGAAATACACAGAGAGAGTCAAGAGAGAGCCCCGTGTGTGAGTCAGTCACACTCTCCAGGCTCCTCACAGCTCTCTGCAGGCAGAAGGAAAAGGAGCGATGCTCTTGAGGAAGTGGCCAACCTGCTGAATGCCAATGGTGGTGGCAATGCCTGGTCTGATGTCGAAGCCTTCATGCTCAAGGAATGGTGTCTGATTGTGGTTGTGGATCATCACTTTCACACCTGCTACTGTGGACAAGAGCGGGATGTGATCCTTCTGCTCCGCTCTCAGGATAAGGGAAAGTCCTGGACACCAAGGGAAAGGGAAGGACATCACAACTTATTCTGGGCCAAAACTGGAACACCACTATGTCTTGAATTCTCAGCACTCATCAAATTCCTGTCTTATCTCACAGAGCAGCCATTCTTTTTCCTTAGAGACCAGTGAGTGGTCAGGTAGCAATTGCAATGGCCTATTCCACAACTAACAATATTCCACTTGAAAACTAAAATAACATTCTGGAGGCTATAAGGTAAGACATGGCTGACATGGCTATCATATACATGTGGCTACTGAAACAAGCAAATACAGCATATAACTTGTGCCACCAGACCAGAGGGGAGGGCTGTATGCCAGTAAGTCAGGTAGAGAAGACATATTTAATCCATTGTTAAATTATATTTAGCTCTTCTTCCCACCCTTCGCCAAATAACATACCATAAGGAATTCCTGGTTTTGTAGCTGTCCAAAAGGAGTCTGTTCCTTCACTGTTAAAAGTATAGCAGCTTCCAAAGACAGGGTGGTGGAAGTGAACATAGTCACTGAAATCAACAGAGATTTGGATGGATTTTAATACAAATGTAGCAATAATCCACCAAGTAGACTAATTTTTTCCCTGCTTATTCCAACCAGGCCAGTTGAATTCCTATGCTCTAATCAAGAGGAGAATAGTTTCAGTCTCCCAAGTCCTTGAGTTCTGCTGAAACCCCACTTCTCATCTCAAGAAGTAGCATACCTGGGTCTGCAGGGCTCCCCGTCATACTGACAGGAGTAGACCATATCTTCTATTTGCTCCTCATGATCAGAAATGTTGATTATAACTGGCAGCTGGGACATGATATTCATGTAGTGAAACCTGTACCATTCAAGAATTGCATCCATCCCAGAGGAATAGGTCTTGTAGAAGCAATTCCCACCTGTGGCATTGCACTGGAGGAAAAGGAGAGAGGGAGCCATTCAGCAGAGCCAGGACATGACAACCTAAGGGTAACAGAGATCAGGGAGTAAAGGCAATAATGGATACAGGGATAAGGGGAAGCTTCATTTTTCCAGAAAGTGAAGCCTCTCATCATTTTGGTTATCACAGAATGGATGAGGTTAGAAGGGACATCTGGAGGTCATCTTGTTATGTGCTAAGCACCTTCCCTCCTTGAAGCTGACTGAGGTGCCACACTTCATCTCAGGGGAATGAGTGTAGGGGTGGAGAGGCAGGAGAAGAGAGCAGACAAGCAAACTCAAGTGCCTTGGGAAAAGGAAGGACAGGGCTGGTGGAACTTCTCTACAACCCATGAATCATGAGCCAAGTCCTGCGACGCTTTCTTTGCTCTTACTCAGGCCTTACGTCAACAGCCACAGGTTCTGGTGAAAGTGGGCTGGTCAAGGACTGCAGGATGGGGCAGGACAGTAACAATCAGGCAAAAATCACTGCCATTTCAAGGCACCTTAATACCTCTCTCATAGCTTCTGCTCTTAGATCGACATACACCCTGTTGCTCATAGGAAGAATTCGAAGCATTTGCATTTTTCTACAGAATTAGACACACATTTATTGTATTAATGCTCTTGATTTGGTATTGTTATCTTCTGTTTTATCTGCAACATTTCTAATGCCCCCAGAACCACAGCATTTAGACACTGAGGGAATCCTCCTCTGTTGTTTCTCTGTTATTTCTAGGCTCACCTGCCAAGTCTAGACATTTTGTACCATTTTAGAAAGGGGTAGAGTGATTCCCACAGCCTGCTGATACCATTATCTCCTCAATTTGTCCCTGCCAGAAGGGCTTCAATTGGGTGGGCTGTGTAAGATCACTGATGTTGTTATTGTTTCACTTCACAAGAGGCCTGACACCCAGCATAAACTGTCAGAGGCAGGGATGGACTCTCCTGAAACATCCTCCAAGCTGTTATTACACAGCACTGAAACCAGCTATTTTGCTCTCATTTCTTTTTGACTGAACCTTGTGAGATCTTTGTCAGGGCCCCAAGTGCACCCTTAGGACTCAATGGAGCTGAGCAGCCTCACCTGGGACATCCACCCACACCCTCCACCTGTGACCCCAGGAGTTCATTTAAGCTCAGCTCAGAGCCTTTAAATCCTTTCCAGGCTCCTGTTTTCCAGCTTGGCTGCTGCTGTGCTCCTGCCTCACCGTGAATCCTGTTGATTTGGGCTAACTTTGTGGCCTGATTTGACACCTGCCTCATCATCACCAACTTGCCTGTTGGACTGGACTCTTGGTTGGACCTGGCCACCATCTGTGAGCTTTCCCTGCTGGTTTGCTCAGGTACTGTATCCCCCCCTTGTCCCTCAGGGAGTACCCTGATCTCGTGGCTTCTTTCTGTAGCCAGGTTAAAGTCTCAAAGGGGACACACACTTACCAGCCTGAAGCCCACGCTGGAATGCCTCCTCCCTGATATATTATTGTGCTCAAACATTCTCAAGAGTGAGAAGTTTTGGCTCAACTTGAAGGCAGATGTGCTGAGGTTGCCAATGTTTGACAAGTCTTTGATGTGGATGTTTTTCTCGTTCATGTGGAATAGGCTGGCAGATGTGTTGACGCCGTACAAAAAGGTGATCGATTCCTCCGCCATGCGATCCAGCTGGACCAAGTGTTCACTGACCAGTTCAAATCTGCAAGGGATGTGAATAATCACATTACTGCTAGACAAAAGCACTTCACGTTAGCTGCAGAAAAGCCCCTCTCCTGGTCTCTGCAGAGCTTGATGTGTGTGTGAGAAAAGTAAGCCATTACGGAGACAAACCTCACTTCGATGGGTGAATTTATTAGAAGCTCCAGTAGTTGCATTTCCAGTTGCTGGATCTTCCACTGCAAACCTCAAAACTTGTAGCTGTGCAGCATCAGCTGCACAAACTGGCCTCCCTGACAGCCAGTTAGATAATGGTATAATTTCTTTGCTATGTAACATGAAACTGGTCGATAGGGCGTCACTACTGTGTGAGCCTTGTTCGACGAGCAGAGCCGTACGCAGCCTTCCACGGAATTCATACTGCTTCCTTAAAACCATTCTGGGGTACAAAAACCCAAGCTCTAGCATGCACCCTTCCCACAGGTGGTTAGTTTAGTTAGGAATGAATACACAGGGTAGCCATGTCTTTCAGGGAAAGACTGTCTTTATCAGAGCACAAAATCAGTTAGCAGCCCGATCCAAGTCACGAGGCAGAGTTCCCTCTATCCTGACTCAGTGCAGGAAATAAACTGCTACATGCTCTTGCACAATTCCCAACCAGATCTTATCTTAAAGCCAGTTTGGAAATAACAATAGTCCATTTCCACCTCTGTGAGGCAGAGAGACCTCCCTCTACCTTCAGCCTCCTCCAGGCTGGACTCTAGGGTTGCTGACCCTTCCTGAACCCCTGTGAGCGTAAAGACCTGACTGTGGCCAAGGGGGGAAAAGCACAGGTTACCTGTATGGGTCCAGGTTGCAGATAGTAATTGCTGGGAACATCTTGGGCTCTGAATGCATGGACATGGTCAGGACAACAGGGTAGGCCCAGTACTGGCTGAACATGAGGGCAAATTGCCAGTATAACATGCCAAAGCTGGCAAGCAAAAGCAGAGTCCAAAAAGCTGTTTTCATCCTGTTGCTGTCTGAGCATACGAGGCGGATGGTGCCGTGGATTGTGGTGTTCTTACAGAAGAACTCAAACATATCCTTGAAGGAATCATAAAACTCAATCAAGCCTTCTTCCTTTTCTTCTTCTTCTCTGGCTGTCTCCTGCTCCATCCTCTAAGTCTGTTTCTGTGTGATAAAAAAGAAGAGAAATCTTATTAGCTTGATGGACCACAACCAATCCATGGAGGCTTTCAAACAGGGTGGTGAGCTGACACTCATCTGTCTTTCCAGAGTTTTGGGCACCAGGAAGCAGCAAAAGGTCAAATGTTCTGAGTACTGCTGCCTAATTAACTAGAGGGATTCAACATTTACACTGTGACTGCTCTGTTAGTGGGGAATTGCAAAGCCAGTGACTAATACACAACCTGCTGAGCAGTCTGCAGCCAAAGGGGCATGGAGTTTTCCTCTTTCGAAGAACACCAAGGACCAGCATCTGATTTGGAAACATTATGTCAGTGTTTAATGCAGATCTGGAGCTAATTCATTCTTATGAGTATGTTGCCAGTGAAACACGCTGGCCTACAGGCCTGAAACAAGGCTGTCTCTGAACTACCAATATGGCTTCATCCTTATGTCAAGGGACAGGATAAATCCAACTTTCAGGGGTAAAGTAATAAATTAAATATGCTATTAATAGAAATTCTGCCACCCATCTTTTATATTGCTGATTTCCACCAGGAATCTAAAAATCCTCTCCTTCTTTCTGTTTTACAGAAGTGAAAAGAAAGCAGAGGAACTGAAAATCACCCCAAAAGAGTGGAAATCAAAGTCCATATCTACTTTATCACAGTAAGTAAAACACCTACTGTGCTACTCTAGATAACCTTAGGCTTGATGCTGATGAAAGTGTGAAGGTTATTTATTTCAGCCAGCACAGCTGGAGGATATGTTCCTAGGTTTTTAGTACTGGTCTGGGACATGGCACTACTGTTGACATACTTCCATTTACTGAGTGTGACATCAATCCCTGCAATATGTGAGTTTCCAACATTACAGCACTCTGTGAATCACCTGCCTATTATGCTATTAAGAGGTTTACTGAGTACAGTACTTTGGTCCAACCTTAGCTCCAAATAAAAAACTGTATAAACACCCCAACAGAGTTTGGAGACAGAGCACACAAATAACTAAAGGTAACAAATAACTCAGGATTTCATTTCAGAGGTCCTTGGAATCGGACTCTTCAAGTGAGATGGTATCTCAGAGGCACAAACTGCTAAGACAGTGTCTTCAGCCATGCCTGTTCATGTCAGAAAGATTAAGGATAATCCTTGAACTGTGATGATCGCTCCAAAAGCTCTATACCCGACTAGCTTTAAAACAGCCCACAAAAATCTATTATCTGAGGCTGAAACCCAGTTTCTCACAAGTTATTTTCCCCAAAGGCCACAACACAACAGTCTTTGTATTTTCTAAGGTATTGTTTAACAATGATACAAATTTAACTCAAAGGCATGCTCATAATTAAACACTATGAGGGAATTTGCTCCAATTTCCCAGACTTACTTGCCATTGCATAAGCACAGAAAGCTCAAGTAAAATGAAATGTTTTTTAAAAATGGTGTGAATAATTAAAATCTGTGATGAAGAATCGAAGTGGGCAATGAGCAATTCCACTCCTGCTGTAAGGAAGCAGAGCTTTTCTGTGTTATGCATATACAGTTAAGCTGTTCCTCCTGCACAGACTCCACAGATCCACACTACTCCAAACCACGGGATACAAACCTTATCGACCCTCCCTACAGCTGAAGGTTTGCATCTTCTTATTTCTTTAGTCAGAAAGGACTATCTGTGGCAAACTGCTCAAGAGAATCCAGGGTAGTCTTGCTACCCCCTGTTGTTGCCCATTTTTCAGATTAAACTCCTATGCTTTTTCTTATTCAATCCTTTCTTTCCCCTTTTATTTAGAGAAGAGTAACTGAGAATAAGCCTGCAGTGTATGTTAATAGATTGGATGAGTCCTTGAATATTTATAGTGTTTTCAGATAGAAATGAAAATTGTGAGACACTAAACCAGGGAAATTGGATTTGTTACTGTTGTATTAATCTCACTAATCAGCCTTGCTCTAATGAGAAAAAGTAGAAGAAAAAGGCAATAGTTAGCAAAAGTGAAAGCCAAATCAAATCTTATCAAAGACACTTTTTCTATGTTTAACTTTGAATCTAAAAAAAAAAATACAAATCACCTTAACCACCTTTAAACATTCAAACCATGGCTTTAGAGACAATCCAGAGCTTTTTCAGACAGTCTGACTTGGTATTGAAGGCTATGGCTAGTTAGTTCATGCCATTTGAATCTGCATTCTTAAAATAACTAGAATGAAAAAGCATACGACCGCGCAAAGTAACAGACCGAATCTTTCAAAACAGGCAACAGAACATCCTCCCTCCACTGGTTTCCCAGATCAGCTCACCACTAATTTATTTAACACAGCAATTGCAGGCAGGGACTTAACAGAACGTAACAGCAAGGGTGACCAATTGCCTGTCCTGTCTGTGGCAAGTGCCTGGGGAGAGGCTGCAGGTTCTAAGCCAGCGGGAGTTACAGCAGCAGCGACTGAGTATGTGTCCAGGTGTGATCACAGCAGCTCAGTCTTCAATACATGCCAAACACACATGAATATCATGCAGACAGATATCTAACCATGTGTGTAGGTATCTGTATCTCCATATCAATGGTTGGACTTGATGATCCCAAGGGTCTCTTCCAACCTAAACGATTCTATGATCAATCATACAAAAAATAGTTAAAACAACTAAGACCAAAACACCTTACTGTACCTTGGTAGAAACACTATCTTTGAGTGTTTAGAGGAGCCACTAATCTCAGCCTTGGGTGCTCTCCTGAGCAGAAGACAGGTCTTGGTCCAAAGCTTCCAGATCTCCTGTTCTAACTGGAGATGCCCTGGGAGACGTCCAGCCTAATATGGATCACATCGATGACATCAAAAGGGGCAGGACTTGAGAAACAGATCATGGAAATTATTCAAAGCATGATGTAGGGAATAATAGGAAGTGAATGAACTGGACAAACTAGTTAACATTAAGGTTATACTTGAGTTACAGTTGGTTTGAGTGGTGGAGCCATGTTCTCTCTTTTTTTTTTCTTTTTTCTTGTCCTTTTATTTTTTTAATGGCTAGAACAGGTTTTGGCCATGATTTCTATAAACACCAAGGGAAGTAACCATGGGTCCTGCAAGGCTCTTCCCTGCTCTGAACTCTCCCATCAAGGACTGAGCTTTCTGCCTTCTTTCCATGGTTTCCGGAGGCTTGCATGATGGCTCCTAATTGAAGCCATTAAGGTTTCCACGGGTGTGCTTGAGGAATTACATACCTCAGTGCAATCTGAAATGATCAGCTACTCGGTCTAAGGCACACGTGGCAGTGGATTTCTTCCTGCTTCTCCGTGACTGGTGCTCACCTACAGCTATCCCGTACCCATTAAGAATAGAACTCTCCAGACATCAAGACCCGAATCGACTAAATCAACTGAGATACCCAATTTAGATCAGAACACCCTGCTTTTGTAACACCACTTAGTTAAGGCTTGCCTTTGTAGTGGAGAAGTAGATTCCAGAACTATGTGGCTGTTAAAACACAAGCACTTTGGATTGCTTGCTTAATTACTACTGACATCTGCCCAGTTGGAAAACAGCTCTGCAGTGGTTTTGCAAGAAGCTTGTTATATGAAAATATTAATATTCTGGATATAGATAATGTTTAGAGCTCTGTATCAGACCAGCAGAGCTCCTGCCTGCCTTCTAAAATTGGCTGGAACCCGATTTTCTTTGACATTGGAAGTTTCAAAATACTGTCATTTGCAAAGACGATTGAAATTTCTCGTGAAATTGAGTTAAAAAAGGAGAGAAAAAGGACAGAGGTTTGATTTTGACCAACTTTCAATCCCATTTACATTTTTAACTGTTGCTTTGTGCTGGATTTTACAAAGCATGTAGAAGGTTCATCTCAAATTTTATATTGTTCTAGAAGAGGAGAATCCTATTAAACTGCTGCTCTTAATGTGGTTTAACCCTCTTTGCTCTTAAAAGGAAATTTCACAGAAAGCCCTAGAAAAATGATTTAAAAATGCATTGATTAAAAAAATCCAATTGGCTCCTGACTGAACAGCTACAGCAGAGGCATTTAGACTGATCAATGAAGAGGTAAATAGTTAAATTCTCATTCAAAGACTCAGAACACTGAAAACCTAGTTCTTCCACGTCCATTTCTTTGTCCCCCACCCTTCTTTCTCTCTTCATTTTATATTGTGCAATAGAAAATGGCAACAATAAATCCTTGACAATGAGATCATTGCACAATGGACACACACAAGACAAATTCTGTTGCTTCATTATGGCTGCAGGCCTCAGTGGAGAGATTCTCTGGCAACACCTCAGAGCCAGCCGTGACTTTTTCCTGCAGGAAACGGGGAAGAACTGGATATACAGACAATGCTGACCCTCAAGCAAGATACCATTTCTGTCTGCACTTGCTCGTGTCTTATCCTGAACTGGGAGGAGCAGGGAAGAGAGCTCTCTCTCTCTGGTTTAAAAGCAAGCTGGGGTTTCTTTCAAAATGCAGAAGCAGATTATGGAGATAACATTCATGAGAAAGTCCTCTAGGGTTGTAAAAAGACTGTGCTAGGATTATTTTTCAGTGGGACAGAAAATGAGATGTTTCTTAGTGCTGCTAGTACTGTAATGGGGAGAAGGAGTAAGAATATTGCATGTCCTGTAGAGCAGCAGCAAATGTCAATTTGGGAGGAATACATTCTCTGCACAAGTCATGCTTCCCACAGAAGGACTGCAATTTCTTCCCCAGTTGGGCTTAGTTGACCAAGAGAGTGCAGGTAAATAAAGGAATCTGGTCATTTTGCTTTGAAGCTTTTACGTGGCTGTCACACGTTAAAGGAACTGTCCTAGCTCCCAGCTCTTGACCCTTGGGCCTAGACCAGCCCTGATTACTGGGCATACTCAGTGGGGATGAGAATGCAACTCTCACCTGTGTCATGGACTGCTGAAACAAATGAAAATCATGACTGTACAAAGGTGCCTTTGTATATGTGCCTATCCTGGTATCAGCACCAGCTCAGGGTAGCACAGAGAAGCACAAAGAGTGTCCTGCAGGCAGAGGGAAGAGACATTGTGTACTTCACGTGGGCTAAAGAGTTACTGGGTGAATGAATGTTCCTTGTGGACTCAGGCACTTGGGGAAATCTCCTACCAACCTTTTTTTTTCATCCTTCACTATCTCCTTAGTGTTGCTCTCTAGAGAGCAAACCTCTCTCATATGGCTGACTTTGGCTAGTGCTAGACACAAAGCGGATGAACAGCACGGACAACATTCAGCACGCAGAATATTTGGTGTCCCTGCCCCTTATTACATTTGCTGTGGTTACAGCTGTGAGTGAAAGAGTCCCAGAGATGACATTGGAGAAGCTCAGTGATGACCTCTGGCTGGCCCCTCTTGCTGTGACTGGCCAGTCCTCTAGAGCTCAAACGTTACTGTTTTGTCCAATCTCACTTTAAATGTCCAGAACAAGAGGTGCCAGACTGTCTGGACTTCTTGTCAGAACACTAAATTGCAGTGAGGTGAATCTGACCTCACAGATCAGAGTAAATCACATTCTTTTTGGCTCACGAGAGGGCACGTTAGCACTCACCCATGGAGACCTCCCCGGTTGGTTCAGAACTGCTTGCACTGAGAGGCCAAAACCAAATCAGCAAAGTGAAACAGCACATTTGCTATAAAACACACAAATCCTCCCGCTTCCAGCAGCTTTCCCTGCTGCAAACTTCACTGTAATTTGCTGTCCACTAACCACACAAACTGTCTTTCAGTTATTAACTTTCTCCCTTGCTGCACTTGTTTCATATTGCCACGCTCTCTCATGCTTAGGTGCTTCATTCCTTTCTACTATTCCTCCACTCTCCTCTGTCTTCCAGAGAGTCCCCACTCTTTTCTCTCTGTAGTTCTCCAGGCTGTGAGCTGAGAAAAACAGCCTTGGGCATCCGCTTCCTCAGGCAGTGGAAGGGATAAGGGGCAGATCCTGCACCCTCCTGCTTTCAGCAAGCTTTGTAGATGTACAGTTTAATCTTGATTGTTAGCAAATCTTGCTTTACTCACGTCACTTGTTGCTGCATGAATGGTGTTTATTCTCCTGGAATGCTCCAGGTTGCTCTGGCAAACCATCTTCCCACGTTTTCTCCCATTACACAGGACACAGCATACCAACCCAGTTTTCCTCTTCTCCAAAATCAGTGCGAGTCTTCTCCTCTGGTTTTGTGGAAACACCCTCACGGTGCTTTCTTTGTGGCCACTGGATGAGCCAGTCTATTCCTCCTCCCACTCGAAGGCAGACAAACTCCTGTGGGCAGCTACAGAAAAAGGCAACTCCCAGGGTTTCCTCTGCATTTTTTGGTTGCCCGTGCTGTGTATGGACTTGAACTGGTGTGCACCAGGCTCTGCCTCTCTTTTTTTTCCTGGTTCTCATTAGCCAGAACCACTTTCTTCTCTTTTCAAAGCAGTTGTTCCTCTGCTGTCCTACTGGGGGAAGGAGCAGCACTTGGAGGTATTTTGGA
Organism: Jacana jacana; assembly: GCA_013400555.1. Lineage (NCBI taxonomy): Eukaryota > Metazoa > Chordata > Aves > Charadriiformes > Jacanidae > Jacana > Jacana jacana. Next base: position 192,423 of record VZTM01009668.1, on the reverse strand, counting down.
AGTGCTGACAGCTTGTTCAGTCCTATGCAAGAGGCAGAACAAAGCCAGTCCCTGCCCTGGAGAGCTTTCTAATATTGCTTAATGTCTCCTTTTGATCCTGCCCCACGTGTGGCTGAACTAACTACGATTTTTCAGGTGTTCTCCCCTCCTGAAAGCTCTGTGTTGAAGCCTTGTTTGCCAAAATTTCTCCTGGGAACCTCAACATTCATTGCTTTGCCTGTGTGATGTTTTGAGCCATGGCTGAGGGCATCTGTATCTTGAAACCACAGCGAGCTATGCCTGCAGAAATGGGATAGCACTGGTTGCCTCGGCGTCCCTTTTGCACTGGTTTGTATCAAGCCAAAGCAACTTTGATAGCTGCAAAGGCTGCCAAACCTGCTTGAGGAAGTGGGAAAATACTCCTTAACTTGTGCTGAGCACCCTGGTGCTCTGGTTGTATCACCAGCAGTGCCTAAGTTAGCAAGGTTCAAGCAAGCTGGCACATCCTTACAAACCCCAGAAAACACAACAATAAGCACATGCATATTCTGCTCGTCACCAGTCATTCAAACATTCCTTAATTACACCTCTTGCTATGAGTAGGTCCCACGCAACCTCTGCTTTTCATTAAGCCTCCACCAGAGGCGCATAGGGTTAAAAATGCAGCCTCAGTAGCAAAATCCTGCTTGCTTCCAGTATGACCAAGCATTCATTTCCACTCACTCACCTTTCTGAGTAAGACGTCTGTAGCTGCTCCTGTCATCCCTCTGGGATAACACCTGCTTTTCTGTTTCTCTTCCTGTTCTCTGTTCTTCTTTCTTTCGTCACAGGCCTTCACAGATGATGTTCTGCCTGTTCTGACCTGTCAAGCCTTCATCCAATTTCAAAGATTCCCAGGCTGCTGGAATCCTGCTGGCTAGTGGGGTTTTTTTTTTAATCTTACTCCAGCTCAGACGCGGTAGCTGCAGGAATGCTGATATGAGTAGGACTGACGGAGGTCGGAGAACATCAGTAAAAGCTTCTTGCTCTGTGGACATGCAAGATACAATCATCCTGGAATCACAGATACCATAACTCCATCATAAGCAAAGCCCAAATCTTCCCGAGCAGTTGTCCAAGCTTCTGGAGAAAGTGGTAGGTCATACGACTTCTCCCGTCTCCTGGTAATTAGGCAAGAAGGTCTCCCCTGGCGATCCCTACTCCTCTTGGTACCTGGCAGAGATTGCAGTGCAGGAATTCTCTGGGGTTAATCAATCCAGTAACTTCAGGCTCTCCTATTGGGAACTAGAACAGATGTCAACAAGAGGAAGAGGTACTACAGTATGGCAGTGAGGAAGGAGGGGAATGAAGAAACCAGGAACAAACTGCGCAAGGGCAAAACAGTCATTAGCACATCAGTAACTGAAACTAGCTATTACATAAAGGGCTGTGTCAGCTGTCATTCCTCCTTAGATGGATGCTTTTTGGGTTGAATTCGGGTGCAATATTATATTTTTCCACCAGCAACTTCTGAAGGATCCTTTCACCTTCTCATAGAACAGTTCTGTCCATGCCTGAGTGGGTAATTGCAGTCACAGACCCGATGCCCTGACAGCAAACGTACAGACAGCTCCGTGCAGGCGAGCAGCGCTGAGAGCTTTTAAAAAGCACAGCAAGAACCCTCTGAATGCAGGTAAACCCTCAGGGAAGCATCCTGGCTGAAGAGGAGACCTGGCCAAAGGGTGATCCAAGATGCTTAAATTGATGGAAGGAAGGAGATTGCATTGGTGACTTATTTTTGATTCACTCAAACTTGCAGAAGATTATCTGGGAGACCCGTGAAGAGCTCTGTTCTGGTGTTCGGGGTGCCTTTATTCGCAGGGAAAGCACCGTAGTCAGCCAGGAAACCCTATGATTTGCTAATAATCACTTGTTTTTATTTTTTTTTTCGTGCCTGGGAAGGCTTTATTAGCCAACCAAAGGCTAGAAATGCTGCCATGTGACTTCCATGACCCGTACCTCACCAGGAGTAAAGCTGAGTGAAGAGTCCACCTGAACAGCACCAATATTCCTGGTCTGACCTGCCTGCTTGGCACTAACAGAAACCCTCCACAGAAGTTCCCACGCAAGCCCCCAAAGCTGGTTCCTTCAAAGCTCAGGAATGGTTTGTAACCAAGAAAGAGTTAAACTGGCCTAGTGATGTTCTCTCACCTTACAAAACCCAAAGAAAGGCACAACATCTACAAGCTCTTCACAACCGTTTGTTCAAAGTCCACGTCCTGTCTGCTGGAGGGCCCAAGGAGGTTCTGTCCAGTCTCCAGCACAAACAAACCACCAAACAAAAACCAGATGCAAGAAGGCAATATTAAATTTTCCCTATACACCAGAATCACAAAAGCCAAAATAAATACAAAATTCCACCCAGAGACAAGGGGAGAGCCTTGCTGCTACGTGGCCAAAGAACACCAACTTGAAAGCCTTCAACTCTTGAACTTTTCTCTTCTTTTCCTGTGCAATCTTGGGCAAATCTTTCTGCCTCTCTCTCTCTGTTGCTTCATCTCTGAAATAGACGTAATGACACTTTGCAGCATTGTTGAGAGGGTTAATTGGTGTTTGTATAAAGCTTTGGTGATGTAAGCTGCCATGTAAGCACCATGATGACTATTGCTTTGATACTGCTCGGTAATTGCAACAGGGTGGGTTGTAGTCATGCTACAGTACTTAAAAATACGTTTTTAAGAGATATTCCTAGATCTCATCTGATATTTAAAGATGATTAAGACTTACTCCTGCATTAGACAAACAGGTGAATGAATTCTTTGAGCATTTAACAATCCTGCAGATACCTTCCAACACCGTGAGAGGGGCACTGCTGACATCAGGTCCCATATATCTCGGCATTTAGCTTTCAGCCTCATCAAACGAGCTCCTTGCAATGCCCATTGCTTAACAGAGCAGACTTTCCTCTCGCTTCATCAGCACGAGAGGATAAGATCTTGAGGTTATTTTCACTACTAGACCCATTTGTCATAGAGGTCTATAGATCAGGAACGCTTGGAATTTGTATTTCCTGTGCAAGCCATTTAGTGAATCTACATTGTGAGGGCTTATATCCTTTACCTGGTATTTTTTCTGAATTTCTCTCTCCTCTTTGAGAGGCTGCAATCATTCAGCACGCAGGGACTGACAGTTAGGCCTACAAGGCAATGATTGCATTTTGTATTAAAGTGTCTTACCATTGGATTCCCTGGTTTTCCTCATTATCCCTACCATTTTCTTCCAGCAGGTTTTGGCAGCAAACATCAGCTTCATATTCTATTGCAATAAGCCCTCGAATATTGACTTTGACTGAAGAGATGAGCAGCAAGTACCCATGACCCAGGCCCAGGCCGCTCCCTGCTTCCCCATGCCCTGCTTTGCTACTGCAGCTGGGTTAGCTCTTTGTCAAAAACCACTGTATACTATACATGAAGGTTAAATGCAATAGTGGAGCAGCAAAGAGGGTAAGATTGGGTTTGGATGAACAAAAGCAGATTATCTTTGATCCATCACAGACTTCAGAGTGTGCCCTGAGCACCCATTAGGAGAAGACTATGACACATTGTCATCAATATTCAGTGTAAATTGTGAGAAGAAACAGAATTCTCTTATTCTGGGTGCCGTGGGAAACCAAGCTGCNCCTCGATATCTCTCTTGTGCTGAGGTGCCCAGAACTGGACACCAGACTCAAGGTGTGGCCTCACCAGTGCTGAGTACAGGGGGACAATCACCTCCCTACTTCTGCTGGTCACACTATTCTTTATTCTAGCCAGAATAGAGTCTAGAAGACTCTCTATGACACATTGTCACCAATATTCAGTGTAAATTGTGAGAAGAAACAGAATTCTCTTATTCTGGGTGCCGTGGGAAACCAAGCTGCTTATTTCTGATAATCTGTCTGGTGTATGTTTATCATTAAGAATCCCAGAGACTATGCTGGCAGGCATAAATTCTAACTGTTATTTGTACCCATAGTTGGAAAAGGCTTCCCTCCTCCTTGTCAAGGATGTGCCTTACTGCGAGGCTGCAGCACCTCCAGAAGCTTGCATCAGTAAGCAAACTGGTTTTTTTTTTTACACCTGAACCGATCAGAATCTGGCTGTAAAAGTTTGTGTGCTTCTATCCTCTGCTCAAACCATTCTGGTGGCACATCTGGTGCCCATTGCTCTCTGGGGATGTAAAATTAAAAACGGGTCAGAAGATGGAGTGGGAGAACAAGGATTCACAACTCAGGCTAAGTTTAGCAGGTACTTTGTATTGCTTATTAAGCTCTATAAAGGGAATATTTTATCACTGAAAGGCTTAATTCCTCCTTTCAGCAATGGAGGCAATTATTCTAGGTAAGGCAGGGGTGCATTTGTCAAAGAAATTTAGCAAAGCAGTGCATTCCATGAGGCTCATTTTGTGTCTAACCAGAGGAAAACAAAATACTGGTAAGCTCAGCCAGATCTTTCTGTGGGACTAAATATTTTAAACAAGTAGGAAAACAACCATTTAGATGCAAAAACTCTCTATGAGATTGCAAATCATAGAATCATTTAGGTTGGAAGAGACCCCTGGGATCATCAAGTCCAACCATCAGCCCTACTCTACAAGTTCTCCCCTACACCAGATCCCTCAACACCACATCTAATCTACTCTGAAACACAGTCAGGGATGGGGACTCCACCACCTCCCTGGGCAGCTGATTCCACTGACTGACCACTCTCTCTGTGAAAATTTTTTTCCTAATGTCCAGCCTAACCCTACCCTGCTGCAGCTTGCAGCCATTCCCTCTTGTCCTGTCGCTCATTGCCCGTGAGAAGAGACCAGCACCAATCTCTCTACAATGCCCTTTCAAGCAGTTGTAGAGAGTGATGAGGTCTCCCCTCAGCCTCCTCTTCCTCAAACTAAACAACCCCAACTCCCTCAATCCATCCTCATAAGCCTTATTCTCCAGGCCTCTCACCAGCTTTGTTGGATCTCTGCGAAGAAAGATCATCTATAGAGATCTCTGTAGAGATTACCTGGCTGTAAAGGAAGTTCAGCAGCAACAAAACCACAGCCATTATAATGGCTTTGGAAGGCACACATCCATCCTGCAAGGTAATAGTTTAATAATGTTCTTATGCCAGGCCTGCTGGACCGTGGATCTAAAGAGCAATGCAGTCATACAAATGTCAAATATTAAAGAAGAGAGGAGGAAGCGGTGAAAGGCTCTGAGTGAAAGTGCTGAACGGTGAGGAGAAACTGGTATGTCATCCTATTTGCCTTTGCATCTTAAGGTGATGTCATTAGGAGGCCACTTATGGCCACTGATGGCCATGTACCAATCATCATTTGGAGAGGTAAACGGGAACTGGGTCCTGGTAATGTTGCTCCTTACCTAGTCCCGGTGGAATAAATGCAGAAGAGGACTGACCTCTCCTCCTCTGACTCAGAAACACGCCAGAATTATTCTCTAGTACTATCTCCTTGTCAATCATCATAAAGGAGGAAGGAGGTCACGCCTGACCTTAGCCAGGCAGGAGAGGAAATCAAAGGGAAGAAAGCCCCAGATTCAGCAAGTTTATCAGGGATTTATCAGTGCTTAGGTTAAGTTGCCTATCATTTTAATTGGGTCACCTCAGGCTGGCTGATTGCCTGCTTTCTCTCTAATTCAGGCTATAGAAAATGAAGTAAAGCACAAGAAGTATGATGTATGATGCCTGGAAATACTGATCTGCCCCCTAAATTAACAACATTGATCATTATCATAACAGCAGCGATTATTGAAAACAAAGATTATGATTCATGTTTGGCAGTTGCTGATGAGGAACCTTTACTTCACAGAACTCAAAACAGGTGACAGCAAGTGATTAAGCATGAAGTAAAGCTAGATAAATAACATTATCCTTTCTTTATACAATGAGGGAAATGGAGCTTCAAAACAATTGAATTCTTTCCTTGTGATCAACAATGAATCAGTGAGACTCGGGAACCGTCACAGCCCTTCTCTGAAACTCAAGATAATCACCCACCTTGAAGCTATTTATGAACGAGTTATCAGCTTCCATTAAAATACAGAAAAAGATGAGGCTCAGTTCCTTAGGGAATCAAAGAGTTTGGAGGATGTACTTCTCTAATAACCATGAAACAAAGATGCACTATCGTGACAAAGCACTCACTGAAGGAGAGCTACGCAGTAAAAGTCAATATGGGAGATAAAGCAATAAACTCCATCAGGAGGAGAAAGAACCAAAAATAAGGAAAACAAAGAAACACACAATCCTTCTAAATTGCCTTTTGGCCCAGGATTAAGGGAGACCCAGCTTGGCAGGATTTTATGAGAAAGCCAGACCAAAAGACCCTACATGGTGTCTTCCATCAATGAAGTAGAACCACTTTTAAAGGTAAAACCAGCAAGATGTTTTGATGCAAATGACATTGCTCATAGCTTGGACCTGGAAGTGATACATCTCAAATGCACTTGAAACTGGAGGGGAATTCAGGAAGGCAGGATATAATTACGTGAACTAAATCTGGCCAAGGCATTAGCATTAATGTCCTGTACTCTTATAAAAAGATCTCTGAAGTATTATTGGTCAAGGGTATCTCTTGGTTTGAAGGCAAGGTCAGACAGTGGAAAACATGATCAATTAGTGTCCTGTGACAAACCTGACCCTGGGCCAGTGACTTAGTTTCTCAGTGTCACAGCTCTCCTCTGCACACAGGTAGTTACAATTGCAGCACGTTCAGCTCTCGGTGACGGGGATTCACTGAGCAGTAAATGTGATTCTGCTTTTAGTGAGGTTCAGAATTCCAAATTTCTTTTGTTGAAAGCCCCTCCCATAAAAGAAAAAAAAAAAACCATACAAAACCTTGTAAAAATTTTGCATTCACCCAAAATGAAGAAATACACTTCAAAAAGCTAACAGTAAATACACTTCAGCCATATTTATTAATGCTTAAACACAGTCCAAACCCAAACCCTGACTAAAGCCTTTGAGATAACAGTGTCTCAAACGCAGATTTTACCCAACATCAATGAAAAATGGCTTCACCAGCATCACTGAGCTGCTTGCCCCAGTTTTGGCAAACACTGACAAGAGCTGTGCCAGTAGAGGTGTTTATGGTTTCCTGAGCTAAATCACCTGTCACTCATAGGATGAATTCTTCCTTAATAACATCTTAAAGATTCGTTCTTTCCTTCCCCATGGCTCTGCAAGGTTCAGTCCCATGCCTGACTTACTTTTTGATAGGACAAGGGGTAATGGCTTCAAACTGGAAGAGAAGGGGGATTTAGATGAGATCTCATGAAGAAATTCTTTGGTGTGAGGGTGGCGAGACCCTGGCCCAGGTTGCCCAGAGAAGCTGTGGCTGCCCCATCCCTGGAGGGGTTCAAGGCCAGGTTGGATGGGGCTGGGAGCAACCTGGTCTGGTAGGAGATGTCTCTGCTCACAGGAGTGGTTGGAATCATGGGAGTGGAGGTGATCTTTCAGATCCCTTCCAACCCAAAGCATTTTATGATTCTTCCAGCCCAGTCAGATCAAGATTGTCACAGTCCCCTTTGTTCTGAGGCCCATGAAGACTTTTTTCTCTGTTTATTCTCCCATTCTGTGTTCCATCCCAGCTTCTTGCTCCTCTGTCCAACGCCACCCTCACATTTATTGTGCTTCATAACCTCCACCCACGTTGCTCCTCCTCGGGTATAACACTGCCAAACGTCCTCCTTTACCGATTCCCATGGATTTTGCTTGCTCTGAATCTTGTTTGTATCTGGTCATGGAGCAAGCTACAAGGCAGGATTTGAACCGCCTGTTCTAGGAGTTTGTCAGCCATGAGAGGCCAGATGAAACCCTTTCCCTTTATTCATTCACTGGGCAATGATTTCTTTAATGCTTCTTGTGAGCAGTAAACTCTTTGCAGTTAGCAAATTCTGCCTCTGTACATCCAAAATATTTACATGGTGCCAGGTGTCAGTGGCTTTAGACAGGAAACAAACTGAAGAAATCACATGTCTCACTATGCTACGCATCAGGGAACACGTTACATGGAGATGTACAATGGGAGAGTGTGTTATAACTGAGTGATCTTCCAGTTCCCCAGAATTGGAAGAGACTGGGGAGACTGAACCTGCAGCAAAGGGCCTGCAGACTACAGAGACTGAACCTGCAGCAAAGGGCCTAGGGGGGAGTTCTGTATATTCATGGTAGAAGTAAAGATTCCTGTTTTTTTCACTGCTTAAGCTGAGAGACCTATCTTGGTTATCTGAACCAGCAATGGGTTCAATGGTCAACCTGTGAGGTAACTGAAGAAAAAAACCCTGCCCATTGAGTACATATGAGTTACACAGTTAGGTCCTCTCCTGGTCCCACTGTAACGTGGCTGTTGGGAGTAGGACTCAGGGAAATTCCCTCCCCAAGGATATATGTCTGGGATACAAGAATTTTCCTTTTCGTCAGCGTCCTCAGTTCTGAGCAGCCTTGAGGCACGGCTGTTCTTCCAGGTGTTCTCTGTCTTTCTGGGCAACCTAAACAGAGACGCTCAGCAGCCACAGCGTTGCCACATTTACAGGACCAGATTACATTTGAGTACATGTGAACACTAATTAACCATCACTACGTTCCTCAGGGTGCGTTTTCTTTCTCAAATTATTTCTTCATCCACCAAGGTCAGCCTCAAAATACTCATTTGAGTGCACATGTGGAGTAGGGCATAAAGTAATACTTTGATTTGATGGAGAAACTGAAGCCAGCTTCCCAGAAAGGCACCCACAAATAGAACAAATCCTGGTTTCTGTTACTTGTATCTGACTGGGAAATTTGCAATGCTTTTCCTGTGATTGCAATTGAAGGAGGTTTTTCTTGCAATGTGGATTTCAGACAACTGTGTGTTTTTAAAGAACAATACAAAAGGGCAGTGTTCACTGTGTTCACAAGCACATAGAGATGTTTTCCTGTCCTGTAGCCACCCATGGGATCCTGCTGAGGGGCCCACATAAAATTAAAAACCAACTTCAACCTTTATGAGATAGTGAACTGTTTCTCTTGTCCCTGTCCTGGACTTAATCACTTTCCAGGCCAATTTAGCAGTAAGCACTTATTTACTTGCTGCATTTAATGATTTAAAAACAAACTTGGAGCTTCTAGTCACTTCCCAAGCCCAGGTTTAAAATATGCCTTCAAGACACCATAGCAGTACCTACCCCAAAGATACTTTACAGGGAGAGGAAATTCTACAGTGTGATTCATTTGCATGTTGGAAAACAACTGGGAAGAAACTACTCTGAGAGAGAAGTCTCATTCTACGCTATCATTAGTGTTGAGAATAACATGCCAGAAAGATGAATGGAATGTTAATGACAACACACTTATGCATTAAATACTTTGGGGTTGGGGAACATTAGGGAGAATGACAGAGGTGTAAATAGGAGCTCTGGAATCCCTTCAGCATCCCGGGGTCTTTATTACAGTCTCCAGGTTCACATGGTGCTCACATTTCTAGACTTAGATGACCTAGTAGGAATTCCAGTGGAAATACAAAAAAAAAAGACAAAATGGTGTGGCAGAAGAAAAAAAGGGTAATTGTTCTCAGGTCAAAGGGCATAAAACTAGGTATGTATTATACTGCATGAGTTGCCACAGGGAATTTATTGGGTGAAATACACGTAGGCTAACACAGCATTCTAATAATACCTTGCATTTATAGAGTGCTTCTCAACTTTAAGCATCATAATAATTTATTATAAGGAATTCAGCAAAACCTTCAAGCATTTGTAAACAGGGAGCTCAGATTAGATAGAAGGATGAGTACAGGTAATAGATTAAAGCAAAACAGGCCAACTATTACTTTGTTTCTGAGGCAAACCATTTTTCCTTGAAGCATTTCAAGGCACCAAGGTTAATTCAAAGAAAAGGACAAGGTTTGATAACCTTCAATAACTCCAAAAGTTTTGATGTGGCTACAGGTGGGACCTGTGAACGCTTTGTGTCTGAACTATCCTGTTTGAGGTCTGAGGTAAAAATATTAGATATTCTTTCAAGGTCCCTTCCAATCTCTGGTATTCTGTAATTCTGTGATTTGAAATGAAATTAAAATGTTTATAGCCCTCAGCAAACTGAAAATATTTTGGTTTGATTGGTTTCTCTCTTCCTGATTTCAGATTGGCATTTTTTTCCCTGAAATCTCTTATAATTTCCCTATTTGTAGAAAAATAGTTCTTGTCTGTATTTGAAGCCTAAGTAAGAAAAATCATTACATCTCTCTGTGGGGTTCTGTAAATCCAAAGAACATTTCAGTTTGCTGCACAGCCTCGGCTCTCTCTGGGGTCCAATACAGCAGTCACTTTGCCTCACAACCCTGCCTGGGCACTCAGGGCATAAAACTACATACTCCCACTAAAAACGGACAGACGAGCTTGGGTGAGGTTTTCTACGAGCACACAGTAGTTTGCAACCTCAAGTTTCTAGACAAGCAGTTTAAAATGTGGGTTTAGCCCATAGGTACTGACATCATGAGCATTTCCACCTACCACCCCCACCCCCTGCCTTCTTGCTCTTGATTAACCGCCACAAACCCCTGACAGGAATGCAAATCTGCACATCAGCCCGCGCTACTCACAACAAAGATTAAGGGCTGAAAAAGCCTGTGGGCTACCACTGCCCTCTGTTGGCTACCGGTGCAGAAGTGCTCAAGGATTGAGCGGAACCGTGGTGACTGCGGGAACTATTGACATGGAAGAGTAAGAAAAAAAAATCTGGCCTTTTATTGCAGTCCTGTGGTCCTGCCTAAACTTCTGTTGCAAACCCTTTGGGGCAACTCAATCATTTTCGTTTCACCTGAGGCAATAAAGGAAGATTATTAGCTCAGAGAGAGAGGTACCCTTTCCCTTAAACTTGTATATATATTAAAATAATAGAATTGTCTGGGTTGGAAGGGACCTTTAAGATCATCTAGTCCAACCATCAACCTCACTCTGCTAAAAAACCATCACTGAGCCATGTCACTAAGTACTATGTCAACCCATCTTTTAAATATCTCCTTTTATATAGATGCTAATAGTTAATTAATCCAGTACAGCAGCTCTGCTCTACAGCTAGAGCGCTAAACACAGATTTATAAATCAGGAGCCAATTTCTTCCATATGTTTTTATTTGTTTTTAATTTAAATCTGGGATAATCTAACGGCATGAATTCCCTTTCACAAACACCCGAGTTGCAAATTTCAAAAGCCCTGAAAGAAAAGCCTTGGAAGGCAGTGGGCAAAAAACCCTTCCCCTCAACTGGGACAGGGTCAGTATATAGGTGACAACCGAAATGCCACTGTTAATCACACACAGGTTCGTTCTTAGTCTTCTGAAGAGGAATATTTTTTCTTTTTGGTGGTCTTTGCATGTGAAGAAATAGAATAGGAAATACAAGTATGCAGATTCAATATAATTCAGTCTCCAGCTGGACTCCTCTCACCAAAGAGAACCGATTAGACCAGCCCTGAGAGTAAAAGCTGGGGTGAAATCCTCAGGGAAGGACCATCGTGACCCCTGTCTGTTAAACCCCATCTTGCACAAAGTGGCACAGAAGTTAAGATTTTAGTGTAACTCGTGCCACTCGCTTGTTACGCCAAGAATGATGGTTAAGGCCAAGGTGAAATTTTGTGTTTCACAAAACACCCCACGACACCCGTGTTCCTAAAATGTTTCATCTTTTAAGCATAGACATCTCCCATAATCGCTTAAAGGAGAGGACTCTATGCCACTGTGCTCGATAGTGACCCAAGACATAGCAGAACTCTGTGCTCCCTTCAAAGGAACAGGAGTTTGCAGGGTTTTTCTTTCCCTTAGAACAGTCTGGATATGCAATATTAAATTAAGAGTGAACAGACACTATACCTTCCTGTAACGTTTGCCCTCCTGACTGAAAGGGAGTAACTTGCTTTACTCTTCTTAAACGATACTGAAGGAAAAAAAAAAAAGGCATGAATATCATATACAAAATGACTCGTTGTATTTTATGGGCCTACCGGCAGAATCCTGGAACAAAAAATACTGCCTTTATGAATGGCTGAATGACTGAAACCGAGGTTGGATTTATCCATTTTACGAATACTGGGAATTTGAAGAAAAGAGAAGGCTTATAGCAAAAAAACCTCCACACGTTCACCGCGGAGTAGTTGGGCTTTACCCGACGCCTCAACAGCCCCCGGCCGCCATGGAGGCGGCCGGAAGCGGAAATCAGCTGAGCAGCCGGTGACGCACATACGCCCCGGAAACGGGGGGCCCCTTCCCGGAAGCAGAGTCTCGCAGTGCTTTGGCCCCGCCTCGCCGGGCCGCCATCTTGGCTGGGAGCCGCGGTTGGCGCCGGAGCGGGGAGGTTGGGGCTTGCCACCCTGCCCTGCCCGCTTTCTCCTGTGGTGCTGCATTCCTTTCCCTTTCTCCTTCCCTCCTCTCCTTCCCTTCCTCGCTTGGCTGCCGGCTGCAGGCAGGTGGAGCGTCCCGACCGTGGAGGGGCCTGCACCAGCAGGGAGAGGTGAGTGGGGCCTGGGCCGGCGGGACGAGCCTGTGAGGGAGCTGAGGGAGCAGGGAGCCGGCCGGGCTGGGAGCGGGGCTTGGGCGCGTCGTGCTGCTGGTGCTCGGCCGCCTAAACACCAGCCAGTTGGTTTTTTTTTGCTCGATTCTGGTAAACTGTATTGTCGCGGTGGGAAACTGGGTTTGCGGTCGTGGCTTCTGTAAGCGTTGCCACTTTGCTTCTGCTTTTAAGATAGAAATGTCCTTTCAGAGAAGGCTTTGGGCTAACAACCCAGTAGCTGTACACAGTGCTGTACAATATGTCAGTGTACCTTTACAGTCCATAGCGCTATAGCAAGACCAAAAGGGAATTAATGGCGTTAAATTAACAAGGTACGTTTTAACCTATGTTTTAAAGCTGACTTCTTTAGAGAAAATTCTTAATTACATGATTTCAAGAGGTGTGACTTAAAAACGCGTGATTTCCTTCGAGAAAAAAAAAATACCGTCTGCTTTAAACAATGATTTACAGTAATTTTGACAAAAGCCGGGTCAAACGGCTGTATTTTGAGAAGGGTGTGAATATTTGACCACATACATTTGTTGACTGTGGTTTAAATATTATTTCTGGGTAAGTGGTAGTTGGCTGTCCTGTTTGAAGTAAAGGAATAGAGAAGGTCGTAGGTATTTAATGTACTTTTTGTGCTTAATGCTGCTATTGTATTGTAAGCGTTGTCTCATTATACAAGCTTTTTGTGAAATCTTTGCTTTTTTGTTCTTGGTTAAATGTCCAAGTAACTTGCTACCCTCCTGGTGGAAAAGCAAGTTAAATAGCAGCTGTTAATTGTTTTGTGTTCTACAGAGGCATTGAAAGGGCTGATGGTTTCTTTGTCTTGGAAGCAGCATGGAGTTTCCTTCCTTCATACTGACTTGTCTCATTTTGGATGAGGCCTTTGTTTATCTGGAAGAGGATAATCTGGCTCAGAAGGTCCCTTCTGTAAATCCAAGTGACTCTTAAGCAGGCAGCAGATGTAATTTAAAATCCTTCACCCCAAAGTCAGTGATACAGTTATTGTGGGTTTTTTATATTTGTTATTTATTTCAAACAACAGTACGTGTAGAAATACCAAACAAATTTAAATTATGGGCAAATTTACATAATAGCTATTCAAACTGAATATGGAAATGAATTAGTAAAACCCCCCCAAAACTAAGCCCTTTGAAACAGTGTCCTAATAATGGGTGTTCAGCCTAAACGTGGGCTGGTTACTAAGAGTTCAGGTGGGTTCTACAGTGCAGCACGTTTTGATGGCAGCACTTCACTGGGGTATTTGAACAGCAGTGTTCTGGAAAGGAGTATTTTCCTGTTTTGCCAATATGTTGAGTCTCTCGGGAACGTGTTAGGAGCTTAAAATTTCGCATGGTTCTTGCTACTTAAAAGTCATGGTAATTTAATTTATTTAAAAAAAAAACAACCCCACAACTTTGTACAGAAGATCTTGTGAAAGTCTGGAGCTGTCTTCAATGAAGTGTAGTAGCTCTGTGTCCATTAAGATCGTATTGAGATTGTGTTTGTGTATATTTTCTAAAAACTAGATGAGCAACAACAGTAATAAGAGAGCACCAACGACAGCAACGCAGAGACTGAAACAAGACTACCTTCGAATTAAGAAAGATCCAGTGCCTTATATCTGTGCAGAGCCCCTCCCATCTAATATCCTTGAATGGTAAGATTTAGAGTGAACTGTTCGTGCACTTGTGGAGAGAACAAGATTTTCCAGGTCATCAAGACTGACTAACTCACTCCTCCAGATTGTATGAGAAATGTTGGTTTTGGGAGGTGGAGTGTGCAGCTTTTGCTGAAGTGATTCTTGTTTTCCCAGAGAAACTGATGGTTGATTGTGTGATGGCTTTCATACTGTTTACATTTCCCTCTTTGTCTTAGGCACTATGTTGTACGGGGACCCGAAATGACTCCCTATGAAGGTAAAAGCATGTAGTAAAAGTGTGTGTGGATTTTATGTTGTGGTTGGGAGCTTGAGTAATTACTGTTTGAACAGGCAAAATATAAGTGTTGTTAATAACTCTAAAATCTTAGGGCAGTTTCAAAGCTGTCAGTGACTTGTGGGGTGCTGCTGTCTATGAGTAATTTTTCTGTTATCAAGGATTCTATACAAAACCATATTTAGGTTAAGCTGAAGACAGATAACTTCCTGTTGAGTGATTGCTAAAGGTATCTCCTAAGTGTTCTCAGTAAACTGAGGCATATGCTCTCTTTATGAATTTCTGAGGAGAAAGCAAGGAATGTAAAAGCCTTATTAATTTGTTGTAGTCACGTGTTTCCCAGTGGCTCCTGGAGCCTCTCACAAAATCCTTTTTGAAACTGGGCTTTTCAAGGATTGTATTTGCAGTTAGCTGTGTTTCTGGAAAACGAATCCATTTGTGTTCTATTCAATACACTTGGGCTGGTTTTCCCTAAATGTATTACAGACTTGACAGCACCGAGTCCTGTTTGAAATATGCATGTGAGAGATTTGCCTCCAAAGTAAACATGCAGGTGTGCATCATTATTCCTGTGTTTCAGAGGCACAAGATGATGAGCTTGATGTCTTTAGCGTGAGGGGGAGAAGGAGACAAGTGAAGAGTTTTATTTGGCCCGTTTTCAGTAGCAGCTTAGGACTTCATCTTCATGCAAAATAAGTAATTCATCTCTTTATGTAATGCAGGTGGCTATTATCATGGGAAACTAATATTCCCCAGAGAATTTCCTTTTAAACCTCCTAGTATTTATATGATTACACCTAATGGAAGGTTTAAGTGTAATACAAGGTAAGGATTTTCTTCTAACACTTAAGCAATTAACACCATTTTAGCAATATGTGTAAAGCAGGAATCGTTTTAAAGGCAGAAATAACACACACTGCCCGTTTTACCCTTCTGAAGGTTGTGTCTTTCAATCACTGATTTCCACCCCGATACGTGGAATCCAGCTTGGTCAGTCTCCACCATCTTGACGGGCCTTCTTAGTTTTATGGTGGAAAAGGGCCCCACCCTGGGCAGCATCGAGACCTCAGAGTTCACGGTAAGCTCCAGACTGTGGTGTACCATTTGTCAGCTGGGAGATGGCTGTTGCATGAAGATTCAAGTGTTAGGAACTGCATGGCTAGTGTTTAAAGGCGTTCTTGTGGGGAAATAGTCAGAAGTTGAGTTAAAGTGTATTAACTTTGTTTATCTGCAGCTGCTGATAATTTTTCTTTCCTCTGCAGAAAAGACAGCTCGCTGCACAAAGCTTAGCATTTAATTTAAAAGATAAAGTCTTCTGTGAGCTCTTCCCTGAAGTGGTGGAGGTAAGAGAATTCATCAGTGCAATAATATGGTTTCCTGTAGTTTTTCAGCTTCTGTGTGTAAAATAATTGTTTAGGGCTTTTTCTGGACAGTAGCTACTTTTCTTGGTGTTTTTGCTACGTGTAAGAATTTATATCTTTAATCTTGAAATGGAATTTCTTTGCTGCTGCACAAAGATCCACTGTGTAGGGAACCAAGTATGTGTATTTAGGATTTAGGACTGGTGTCAGCCATAACTGAGCTGTGGTTGTGTTCTCAATATTTTAGAACTGTATGCTGTGTATTCCTGAGCTTGGGTAGGACTAATCTTTGTACACCTTGATTTGATCCATCAATATCCCAGAGGGACTCCTGGATTTCTTATTTATTCTTTAAGATCAGAGTTTGTTATATTCTTCCTGCTTAGCTTACGAGAATGGGAGATACCTATTTTTGATTCTCTTGGGTACTTGGTTCTCTTGGTACTCTTGGTTCTCTTGGGATTCTCTTGGGTGTAAGGTCTCTTCCTTACCCAACACTAACCCTGTAGGTGTGTTGATGCAGTTTCTGTCCCCATGTAAAGGGAGCAGCTGAATGTCCTGTGCTCAATACAAGCTGCACATGCAAGACTTTTCAAGCAAGAATTTCTCACGACTGAAAAAAGGTTTCTCAGAAAATACACGTTTGAACTAAAAATAAACTTGGCCAAACGACTGTTAGATTCAACTACTGAAGTAGGTCAGTTTGGAGGAAACTGGGGAGCCTGTACAAATGTAAATGTAATGCAGGTGATTTGAAGACCTACGGTGTAAAGTGTGCCATAGCCTTTTCCTGAGGTTTTGAGATTTCTTCAAAACACCCCGTAGCTTCAACGCTTTCACTTCCAACTATTCAGTTTTCTTTTTTCTTTCTCTCCAGGAGATTAAACAAAAACAGAAAGCACAAGAAGAGCTCAGTAACAGACCTCCATCCCTCCCTTTACCAGATGTTGTCCCTGACGGGGAAGCACACTACGGTCAGAACGGGATCCCCCTTCTGAACGGGCACGTACCGCTGGCACCAGCCAACCATCCCGGTCTCCAACAGGCCAATCGTAACCATGGACTTTTAGGTGGAGCTTTGGCGAACTTGTTTGTCATAGTTGGTTTTGCAGCCTTTGCCTACACAGTCAAGTATGTACTGAGAAGCATAGCGCAAGAATGAGGGTAATAAAAGCAATCCAAGACCAAATTAGAGGTAGTTGCAGAATGATTGGGACTCTTTGGGCATCTGACTCTGACACTGGGATAAATACATTGTTTTACCAAACCACAGGTAAAACACTGGTTGGCTCATGGGTTATGTTTGGGAAAGGGAGTAGTTTCGATTAGTCAGAAAACTAAAAGAAATTCTACTCGCAGATCCTCCCGCTACTATCGGGCAGTGGCTCCTCACAAACAAGTCAAAGCATTATTGATGAGACGCTGCCATTTCTAGTGCTTTGATTTTTTTTTTATAGCACTTCTCCATCTGTTAGTTGAAATTTGGAAACCTTAAGCAAATAAGGCTTTTTACGTCATTGAACGGTTTTTAAAATTTCACAATTTGTGCATATCATGTTTTATTTTCGTTGGGGAAGAGCCTGCACAAGTGTTGAAATGATTCAAGTAGAGAGATTTCATGTGGACTTGGTAAGGGTTTGCCTGATGTGAACGTTGCTGCTACAGAAGATTGCTGGTTTCTTTTGTAAAATAGAATGAACATCATTGCATATCTAGGCAGTAGCGATTAGATGAGTGGGAAGATAACACTGTGTGTGTTCAATGTGTTGTCTAAATCGTCACCATGTAATTGAAGGTTTTATTTGGGCTACAAGAAGTGCAGTTGTTGGCCTTTAGGAATGATCAGTAATTAAAAAAAAAGCATTTGAATCGGTCTTTAGGGGTCTGTCCAGTGGTTTTTTGGGATTGTTCACTTAGAGATTTCAGCTTTGGAAGATGTTCTATTTGAAAGCTGTAATACTTAATCTTGATCACAAGGTGCCACTGTTTTAAAAAAATAATAAAACTGCACAGACCATTGGAGAGTTGACTGTGTATTGGGAAAATCTTTGGATTTCTTGGGCTCTGGTAAATGAAGCAACCCTAGCCCTTGTGAAGATAAAAAGGCAAATGAGTCTGAATAACAAACCAGCTTCATCAGAGTCAACTGAATTAATCTGAAATGACAGTAGCTTTAGTAAACCCTTAAAATTAATTCTGCTTGCTTACTTGAAGATTTGCATAAACTCCTGAAAAAAAAAAACCACCCCCAAAACCCAAACCCTTCTAATTCTTCTGAAATTCTGGATGCTTTTTGCTTTTAGGTGTAAGTTCATCACTGTTCCCCTTCAGGTGATCGATGACTGAAATAGCCATGTTTGTTCATGGGATTACAGGACTGTGGATAAACACTAAAGCTCCCAGGCTTGTTCAAAAAAAGTCTGAAATTACTTTTTAAACTGGGTTTGCTTGCTTTTCCTCCCCTGCTTAATTTTATCCCAATGCTTTGTTTCATCATCAGAGGCAAACATCCTGTGCCTTTCATAATTGGCGGTGATCCCTGGTCAACTGGGGAAGAACACGCTGTTAATGCTACAACAAACTGTCAGAGGTGACAGCAGGGTAAGAAGCTCTGCATCGAACTGCATAGTCTTATTTTTCAGTATTGTGAAGAGCCCAAATAAATATTACCTCATGTATCTAAGAATATTTTTGAAACTGTTTTTATTTTCCCTTTCAGATTTGTTCTCTCTCTCTGCTTCTCCTTTGGTATCTTGAATTGTAAGCAAAAATGTATTGTTAACCCATGAGCCATGCAGCTTAGAGCATCAATAAATGTGACCAATTCTCTGCAGTAGGTAGGAATTACCAAAATAGCAGAACAGCTCTAAACTAAAGAAATCTTAAAGCAGTTCTTACTGAGGTAAGGAAGGGAAGGAGGAGATGGGGTGTGGGGATGGAATTTGGAAAAGGCTGGATGTTAAGATGTATTTATAAATCTTTTGATTTTATTTTATTTTTTTTTTTAATTTTGTGGTTTTACCAAATCTTATTTATAACTGTTTTTTAATTTACCTCTTCTATGTGCTTAATCAGCTCTTGTAAAAAGAGAAGCACCAGTTGTATCTGTCTGGAAACAACTGTGTCCTATTTGTCTGGGGGGGGTGTGTGTGTGTGCTGGAGAGGGAGTGTCCTGTCTTTCCTGTAGTGATAGGTTTTTCAAGGTGGGTTTGTCAGACTGGTGTTTTTCTTCTCAAAGCGTATGGACCCGTAGCTGAGGCTGTTGTACCTCCTAGATCCCAGTATCATTCAAACATGTTTGTGTTCTCACAATGCCTTTTACTACCCATTGACAGAGAGAAGCTTATAATTGGTTATCTTTATTTATCTTCTTATGGAAGTTCTTCTGTCCACGTAAATGAAGACAAAGGCAAGGAGACCTTGGGCATGGTGTGTTTGTGTCTTCTGTGAAATGTACCTTGCCAAGGTAAAAGAACCAGTAAAATCCAGAGATGTTGAATAAAAGGCATTTTCTTACCTGACAACAAGTTGGCCTTAAGCTACACCCAAGTATTTGAAGGTGGGTGTCTTCTTTTTAGTAAGTGCCACAATTGGAAACAAAACCAACCCTGGTTAAACCCTGGACATGCTGCATTTTTATTTTGTTTTCCCTGAGGATTGGTTGTATTTAAAAAAACAAAGCTTCCAATTGCAGTTTCCCTTCGGTGTCCTGGATTCAGAGAAAAGACGTGAGAGTCATTTCTAGGAGCAGTAGCCGACTGAAATCTTGCACCTATGGCTTCCACGTTTTTGATGCATCTCCTTGCCTTTGGTAACAGAAGATTTATCCCCTTTTGTGTAGGTTTTACTGGTTTGTGGTTTGTTTTTTTTTAAAGGCATTTATAATCGTATGCAGTGTCTGATCTTTTTGTTACCAAAGTCATTAGATGGAGTAAAGCATTCTTTGCCGTGCAAAAATACTCTCGTGCCCTGAAGCAGTGCGTTACTGTAATCGGAGAGCTGTCCCTCAGTATGTGAGACTGGAACAAATGGCTGGCCCTTCGCTGTCGTGCTGCAGCTCCATAGGTCGCTGTAGGCTTGTTAACATGCAGTCAGAAGGGAGTTCTTGCAGCCTGAACTCAGAAAACAGCCCAGCCTTTTAAAGATCTCGTGATTTTTAAAATTCTGGATTTTTGTGTAGTTGTTACTTTTTTTTTTCCTCCCCCTAAGATTCCGAGGTCATGGGAGTTACCTTACTGCAAGCATGTACTGAGGAGTAGAAGTGACTGCATTGTAAAAGTTGTTTGTTCATAATAAACATTCATGATAAAATTGATACTTTCTGTGGGACTGTTTTTGGGAAAGGAGTCGCTGGGAAGAAAACTGGATATATGTGGACTGTGAAACAAACTATGGCAAACCTGCATCTCTCTCTCCTCCAGCTACTTTGTTTGCTTCGAGTTAGTTGAGAATCCCTTACATCTGTGTTAGCAGGACCTACAGGTAGTAGTAACTTCTTTCAGATCTTTAGTTTGATAATGCAACTCCTTTACAGAGGGGTATTGGTTCCGTAGTGACATCGGTGTCACAGCTGTCATTGCACCTCAGTGCTTGTTTCAGTGCCCTCTCGCAGACATGCAACTGCTCTAAGATGCTGTTCCACTGCTTCTGACACCAGTGACGATGTGTCTGAAGAAGGTGGTGGATTTGAGCCTTGCTACAAACTCCACAGTTGCCATTTGAGTACAGTTTGACTCCATTCTGCTGCCATTCCCTTAACCTCTGGGTAGCTACTCCTGTGATGCCTGGACAGCCGCAGGTCTGTGTGAGGCAGCGTAACTCAGAGGCTGTCTTTTGATTCCAAATCTGATTTTGGGCTGGCATTCCAGCTGTGTGTGTGTGGATCCAAGAAATAGTTGTTTCTAATAGCAATTTATAACTATGGAAGTGAGTTTTTTCTTTGTTTGACATCTGCCAGGGCTAACCTCTGTCCTAAGTTGTTTTTTACAATATGAGCTCAGAACAGGTTCATGTGCCTGGAGAGAATTTGCACTCTGTTGTTTCAATTTGGTGCTTTTCATTTGTGTGTTGTGCTCCTTCAGGTTTGTTTAGTGCTTGGCTTGGTCAGGAACTGGTCAGGTGCTGGTGGCTTTGGGGCTGTATTTCGGATCCATGTGGTTACAGGATTTTTGCTGTGAGCAGAGGTGGTGGTGGTCTGCCTTTACCCTGGACAAATTCTGTAGGGAAAAAAAATCCCTCCTCTTGTACTAGCACAAGTACTTGGGTTTGAAACTGGTCAGGGCTGCTGCTAGTGTCTAGCTAGCCCAGTATGAAATGGGAAGCTGTTGTACTAGCACAAGTATTTGGGTTTGAAACTGGTCAGGGCTGCTGCTAGTGTCTAGCTAGCCCAGTATGAAATGGGAAGCTGTTGTACTAGCACAAGTATTTGGGTTTGAAACTGGTCAGGGCTGCTGCTAGTGTCTAGCTAGCCCAGTATGGAATGGGAAGCTATTGTACTAGCACAAGTATTTGGGTTTGAAACTGGTCAGGGCTGCTGGTAGTGTCTAGCTAGCCCAGTATGAAATGGGAAGCTCTTCCAAACACATAAGGCCAGGGAAATGAGATGCCTCTTGCCCATCTCATGGATTCACCAACTTGCCTTAAACGTGTAAGCACTCAGCAAGTGACAAGCTGTCTTTTCTTCTGAAGAGCCAGGTCATAATTTCTAATTAGAATTGTTACTTGAAGTCTTGGGCTTCAAAAAGTTGGTTTTTTTAGTGTCTCTGAATAAAGTATGCTGCTAATTCCTTGTTACTGGTGGCTTGTCTTCCTGTGACTGGGCTGCAGTATAGATGGTATACAAGATGATACTCCTTTTGCTGCCCAGCAGAGGCCTGATTTTACTTCTTAAAGCAGAAAAATCGTGTTAATCCATAGGAAAATGGCTTACAAACACACACACACACACACACACACACACAGAGCTATTGAACATGAACCCAGAGCATTCCCATCTTGTGTTACTGAAAAGACTTTTCTGGGCAATGGATGAGGAGGATTTATTAGGCTTTATGGAGGATCTTTTATTAGTGGTAAAAGGTTTATCCCCTCCCAACGTTATTTCAGACCTCGGTCACTCCGAGGAGCCCTCTGCAAGAGAAACCTCAGGAGTGGCAGCGCGGGTTTCCCCGTTTTTCCCAGCTTTTCCATGGGTTTGCCAGGAGATGGCGTAGCGATCCCGCCTGGGCCCTGGGGAACGCGGGGAAAGAATCCCTGAGACCTGGGTCTGCAGAAGGCAACTGGCGGGGCCACAAAGCTCTTGGTCTGCCTCCCCGGAGCTGCTCTTTTATCTGCTGGTGTGTTTAGGTTTCTTCTGACAGCTTTTGTATATTAACCCAGTCAACGGGCTTGAGTTTCCATGGATTAGCATTGGGAAATGATAGATTTAAACCTAAGGCATCTCTCCTAGGAGTACTCTAGACCTTTATCTGCTGTGAAGCAGGGGGAGTGTCTGGGAATGGTAATGTGCCACCTTCTGTATCAGCTTAAAAAAAACCCCACTATCTTTGCACCAAGGCTTAGTTGTCCAATATATTTACAGTGGGTAGCTCTGGGAAAATCCTGGCTTTGACCTTTTGCCCTTTGGATCTTACTCTTGGCACAGTTGGGTAAGGTCTGTCTTGAGTAAAAGGTGACTTGCATAAGTAGAGATTGAAAGATCAAATCCACAAGTTTCTTGCCTGACTTGAAACTGACTTAAGTTTCCTCTCCAGCTTTGCACACACTTATGGCAGTGTTTGCAAACACTCCAATTGGGTTCTTGCCCACAATTCTGAAATGTAAATGGGGCTGCTTATACTATCTTCCCTATTTTGCTCATGCAGAACTGGTATCATTACATTCTTAACTATTCCTGTCATGGTGCTGAGCTCAGAGAAGCAACTATTTATCTCTCCAGTCACTTGGAGATCCTTAGTTTGTTGTGTTTTATAAGTGCAACATTGGCCTATTCCTATTTTATCTTATTTCTTTTTGCAAATGGGGTTGAATATTGTTTGTGCATTGGCAGGACTCAGGTGCTTTGGAACTGCTGCAATGAGGATGTGAGAACAGCAACAGCACAGTGTGTGCTTTTCCAGAGATGATAGAAATGGTGAATTAAAGATTGGAGGAGAGGTAACAACTCTGCTGGCACTTGTTTCAGCCCAAAATATACGGTTGGGAGTTAGCACAGTCCCTTTGTCCTGCTGGACCATCAGGCACCTTCACCTGGTGCTTGCAAATGTAGTTAGGATTCATTTCCCCCAAACCTGAGGTTATAGTCTTGGGATTTGGCTCCTGGGATGGGAAAGGAGATGTTGCAGGCAGACAGCAGACCAAGAAAGCAATTGCCCCATTCCAGCCCTGAATGTCATTTCTTGCCATGGTGTGTGGATCTGTCAAGCTGTTTAGCTGCAATATGACAGATTGTCCTATTAATGTGTCATCAAGTGCACTTTTACAAATTCATGGCTTGTCTACAACTAACCTGAAAAAAGAGGCTTAAGTATGAGAAGGCGCCAAAGAAAGTTAAATATTATTAACAAATAAAGTCTGCCACGTAGTTTTGATGGAATGTGAGCCCGTTGGGGGAGGGGTGAGATGCTGTTAACTATTTAGCTTCTGTGTAACTTCCCTTCTTACACTCTCTCTCTCTCTCCTCTTTCCCAACCCCTGTTTCTCTCAAAGGATGCTTTATAAAACATAGTATCTCTATTCTGCTTCTTGATGTTTGTGCTCAGATTCTTCGTGCCTCAGTTTCCCTGAGCTGTAGGAACTTCCCTTCTTACACTCGCTCCACCCTGGCTGCCTTTGGAGTCCAATGAAGGGCTGTGCTGGCGTTAGTACTTGGATTACAGAAGGCATAGTATTGTTAAAAGAGAGCAAATCTGTTGCTTACTGGCTGCATAAGGGACTTCAAATTATGAGGTCTTTGACCTTTTATCGTGCTTGGACTTTCCCATGGTGCAGTCTCAGATGAATTTTTGCATCACTCTCCTTCTTTGTAGAAAGAATTTCTCTGTGGTGGGGAACTGACAGGTTTGCAGGCTCTCCAAGTCATGCAAGATCTGCTTGGGGGAGATGTGTAACCTTTGGGGTTTCTGTTCTTTTCCATAAACAGCCCACCCTCCTTTAAAGAAAACAGCCCCCACTGAGCCAGCCTGTGGTGGGAGCTGGGGGAAAGGGTTGTATGGCACAGAGCTCACGAGGATAAAGTGGGGGTTCTGATGTATCCATGCGTGGTGCGATGCTGAGTGCATATTCCAAAGCCACATATTTTTAGCTCTACCACACACTCATGCAGAGTTTTACAAACTTCCCAGAAAAATGGTGATTTCTCAGAGATAATGAAGGGGAGGTACAGAATAGGGCTGAGGGGAGGGAGCAGGGAACGGGCATTGATTTAAATCTGCCTGGCACACGGGGCCAGCTCCACTTATCAGTGAGTCTAATAGGAATGTGAAGAGAATAGGCTTGACAGCTCATTAGAATGTGATCCCTCCTCCTTTTTTTTTTTTTTTCCCCTTTCTTGAAGTTGATGGAAACTCATTCAGGAAAGAAGTACTTATTTGCTGAGGTAAAGCAAAAGCTGAGCAGGGCTTTGCCAGTGTGCAGCTGGGGAAAGGAGCAGCGAGAAAAATCAGACGTGATCTACCCTCAGAGGTACCTGAAATCTTGCCTAGTGTGAGGGCAGATGAGGATGAAAAAGACATGAGATTCTGCATCCTGACAGCTGCCTGTGGCATCGGGACCCACTGCTCATCGTCTCATTAAAGAAAAGGGAAGATAAACCCAGCTAAAGAGGGAGAGAAGCTAGACCTGTGAAAACTTTATCTGCTCCTAATGGACCTAGGTACATCTCCAGATTCTTTGCTTCTCCCTGCTCTAGCTTTTATGATATGAGAGATTTATTTTCTCCGTAGAAGGCTGAGCACTTGCCTGAGCTGTGATGCTTTCAGCCCCTTCAGAAGAGCGGTGGCTGTAGCAACCTTGGGTTGCAGTTCCCCAGCATCTTGAAAGGAAAGGATGAGGACTTGTCACAGAGGGAAGGGAAGTACTGGTCAAGAGAGAATGGACCCAACGTATACAAGCCTGCTCTGAAGGGCTCACAATGCTGCAGATGATGGAAAGTGAAATCTTCTGTTGATGAGGAACATCCCAACAACTCCCCTAATGAGTCTGTGTTGTCAGCTCTGGCCTGAGCAACTGTTGCCCTGAGCAATTTGACTTCTCTAGCTTTCATAGTTGAGTGCATTTTAAACGAGTCTGAAGACTTATTGGGGGTGTGGGGGGGGGCGTGGGGGGGAGAAGCAACACTTCAAGGTGGGTGGCAGGACTTTCCAGGGCCCCTTGTATTTATGTAAGCTCCAAGGGGCTGAATGGACTTACCTCTTTGTTCGAGTGAATCCAGATTTTCAAACAAGTTTATCTATACCATTTCCATGTGTCCTGCTTGAACTGAGATCTCTCCAGCAACCAGTGCATCTGTGCATGCTGCTTATTGGACATTGCCTAGCCCAGAAAATCAACTTTAATAGTTCTAACCTTTTTTTTTTCTTTCCTTTTTTTTTTTTTAGAGAGAAGTCTGTGTCTATTCCTTTCATTGGTGGTGAAAAGTTTTGTGCTTGGAAAGTGCCCTTCCTGACTTGGCCCCTCCCTTTGCAAAATGAAGGGGTGCACCTGGGTATTTGTGGCAACTTTACTTTGTCAGCAGTTCTGCCTCTTCAGAGTTATGGCAGCAAAGAGAGACAGAAAGATGAAGAAGGAACCTAATCAGTACACCGAGCCTTTCAATGCTACTCTCTCAAACAGTGAGGAACTGCATGGACATCCCAAGGTAGGTGTTTATGTGCTGTCAGTGCTTGGTAGAACTTATTTCTGGCAGTAATGTGATGCTGGGTCCTTTTCCCGAGGATTGAGGCAATCTTGACAAATTTTATTTGGTTTTAAAGAGAAATGTTCTCTCTTTTGCCTGCTCATGATTGATTTTCAAGCTTACTGAGGCAAACACTGGAATGCCACAATTTATGGTTATAATTTACTTTAGAGTGTGTATGACTGAAGTTCCAGCCCTGTAGTAGCTGGTTAAAGACATTTTGGAGTTCCAGTGTGTGACCACTGTCCTCTTCAGAGCCCACTGGTTGAAAAGAAGGCGAGTGGGCTGTGGCAGTACGATAGCGGTACTGGGATATCGATGTGTCTTTTGCAGGCAAAGCCTTTACTCTCTGGAACGTTGTTTTGACACTGTCATAGGCAACAGTATAAACACCTGAGCATGCTGAGCTTTCTCTGCACTGTACCTTCCACCAGAGAGGCTGTGAGGACTGAAAATTACAGGAGATAAATTTTGCTGTAGTTGGATGATCTGTTTAAGGTGATTGTGGCTGTTGTAGGAAAGGATTCAGGGAGACTACTTCAACCCTGAGAAAGGAGGGAGTCTCCTCTATCACACAGTTCCTTTCCTCTCTCTCTCTCTCTCTCTCCCTCTCCCTCCCCTCAAACAAAACTGTCCCTTGTTTCGAATGGAGGTGACCTCTAAAACAGGACTTTGATCACAAGCATTAGGGATGGCAGTCACTATAGCGATAGAGGAACAAACCTGTCAAAAATTGGGGCATGGCAGAGGGGGCAACTTAGAACAATTGGGCTGACATTCTAAATATCCTATTCAATGCTATTGTGAGAGTAATTGGTTAAGGTTGGGCAAGTCTGGGAAACAGTCCTCTATATAAAAAAACACTGGGCTGCTACACTTTAAATTATCATTAGGGGAGTGTAAGCAGCGTTTCTTCAACTGATTCTTTGTTGTGTATTGCAGGGCTCTGTCAGGACAGGTTGTATACATGCTAAATTCTTCAGGGTGCTTATAATCAATCACTTTCTTTTGCTCTCTCTAGAACTGCTTCGTTCCGCTTCTGCAGAGCGGGCCAGGCACATATCTGGTGCAACTAAATATCAGTCTATTCTGGAATTAATTTGGCTCCATGTGAAATGTACTGGACTGCAAGCACAATATATTCTGATTGCAAAAGCAAGCAGAAACCGGTCCTGCTTAATTCTAATATGGTCGTACATACATTATGGCTGGAAGAAACACAGTACCCATGTGGAGGCTAGTGGGCATTCATTAAAGCAGACAGTGTTTGGAAGCTGCAGTTTCTGTGTTGAAATACTTTGCTTAAAAATATCCATGGCAAAAGTTTGGCTGCAGGAAGAGCTGGTGAGTTCAGTGAAGGCAGGTTCTGTTTAATAAGGACTGCACAAACCCAAACCTTTGATGTAAACGCTTAACGCGCTCTGCTGGGTGCCCACTCCCAGATTTTGCAATTGTGAACTTTTCTCCTTGGAATCGATTTGAGGCTCCAGTTAAGTATTGCTTCTAAATGTCATGGGTTGACTACACTGTAGTTTATATTTATATAGCTCCTGCCCAAGCTAAGGGTTTATTTTACACATACTATAACTGCAGTGCCGAAGAATTGCCACCATTTCTGGGGTAAAGGCCAGCACAACAAGCAGCAAAGTTTGTACTCACTAAGGGAAGAAGCAGAGTATTAGTGAATCTATCCCTACCTAACCTGTCAGGCTAAAGGAAGGTGGAAAGCGGTTCTCTGTGGAAAACTGATCTCTTTGAGCCTTGAAGGTACTTGTGTGAGCAGTTTTGTTTCATGAAAGGAAGCCCTGCAAGGGAAAGTGAAACAGCAGCAGTGTCCCCTTTTATTTCTCTACAGCACGTACAGGAAAGATGGAATATTTTTTTGGCCTTGTACAGTAAAAATTAAGGCTGTGTTTATCTTGGAAGACTCTGTGGCCAGCTAGTGGGTTTATCAAAGCAGAAGGAGCAGGGAATAAAGTATTAGCTGAGAGCAGTGATTTTTATTCATATTGTTGAAAAGGTTGATGTGTTTTCCTTTTAATTAAGCAAAACAACTTAGGACCAATTTCTCTTGGGAATCCTTTTCAAATAGGAGTGGAGACAGCTCCCCTTTAACATTCATAAGGCACGTGGTGAAACCTCTACCTAAAACAGGAAGCAGAAGTCTCAAATCTGATAAATGCTGTATTTCCAAGGAAATAGTGTGTTGGATTTTTTTCTTTTTAAGTTTTCCTCCAGTCTTATCTTTGCTGGGATGCTGTCAGTGTGGTGTGCTTGCCAAGCACGTGAGAGCTTTCTTTTCTGACACAGATGGACTAAGAGAGAGAACAGAAGATGACTGATAGATACAGAGGTTTTCATCTACTGGACTTTCTTTGTATGTGGCTGAGTACAATCAGCTGCCACTTGCCAGGCTTGCCTTCCCCTTCCCTGGTGTAAATCTTGTTTTGAGAGGTGTGATATTACACTAACTGCTTCAGTAGTAGATTGTCCATTGGTTATTCATAGAATCATAGAATCATAGAATCATCTAGGTTGGAAGAGACCCCTGGGAACATCAAGTCCAACCATCAGCCCCACTCTACAAGTTCTCCCCTACACCAGATCCCTCAACACCACATCCAATCTACTCTGAAACACAGTCAGGGATGGGGACTCCACCACCTCCCTGGGCAGCTGATTCCACTGACTGACCACTCTCTCCGGGAAAAACTTTTTCCTCATGTCCAGCCTAACCCTACCCTGCTGCAGCTTGCAGCCATTCCCTCTCCTTCTATCGCTCATTGCCCGTGAGAAGAGACCAGCACCAACCTCCCTACAATGCCCTTTCAAGCAGTTGTAGAGAGTGATGAAGTCTCCCCTCAGCCTCCTCTTCCTCAAACTAAACAATCCCAACTCCCTCAATCCATCCTCATAAGCCTTATTCTCCAGGCCTCTCACCAGCTTCGTGTCCCTCCTCTGCACTCGCTCCAGCACCTCGATATCTCTCTTGTGCTGAGGTGCCCAGAACTGGACACAAGACTCAAGGTGAGGCCTCACCAGTGCTGAGCACAGGGGGACAATCACCTCCCTACTTCTGCTGGTCACACTATTTTTTATGCAAGCCAGGATACCCTTGGCCTTCTTGGCCACCTGGGCACACTGCTGGCTCATGTTCAGCCTCCTGTCGACCAGCACCCCCAAATTCAGGTTTGACACTGATGAGGAGTTCTTTTGATACCTGAGTAGATAGAAAAGAGAGAGTCAAGCTCTTAGTGCCCAGTTAAAGGACAAGAGGCAGACTGGGGTAGTTCAGCTGAGAAACTCACAGGCAGCACCCTTACCTGGGGAAAATTGACTCAGTGTCCCAGTGAAATTTCAGGGATGATTTCAGGTCACCAGATTTTACCTTCAGTGGAGTTCCTGCAAGAAATAGT
This sequence comes from Jacana jacana, assembly GCA_013400555.1. Classification (NCBI taxonomy): domain Eukaryota; kingdom Metazoa; phylum Chordata; class Aves; order Charadriiformes; family Jacanidae; genus Jacana; species Jacana jacana. The sequence continues at coordinate 163,286 of VZTM01009668.1, read as the reverse complement.
GTAATGTTTTGAATTTAATTACCCATTACGTAGCCAAGGAGTCCTTGAAATTTTATTTCCTTTGTGGTCCTTCTGTCTCTGTCAGATATCTAGGGCTAGGTCTACCTGTTTATAACTTAAATCTCTCTGAATTATTTCTTTGGAGCCTCTTGCATCCAATTGAGAACAGCAGGTGGTTTGATGACGTTGTGCCAATTGCGTTTGTCTTCTGTAAAGAGATTTCAGTCTTAGCCTCAAATGTGTGATTGTGAAGAGTTTTTTTGGGTCTGACAAGTAGTAAAGCTGTAGGAGAGACTGGAGTGTGACCTGTCTGTAGCAGAAGCCATCGTTCATGGTTTGTATCTGTCATCATTGTCACTCTTTCTCTGGCTTATTATGAATGAGAAGGGCTGTAACAACAAGCTTCCCAGCAGTTCCTTGTGGGCTGTATAAAACAGCGTTGGATTCATACACCTGGCTCAACACATCAAACAGTTCAGTGCTCGGTCTCATTTCTCAGAGGCTGTTTGTAAGATTTTTCAAGCTCATTATTAAAGCATTTAGCCCTATGTCAGATGTGGGTTTGTGTGCCAGCTGCACCGTGCTACACCACCCCCCCTTCTGTTGGTGCTCCCTCGGTTCCTTACCTTCTTTTGGGGGGCATCCCTAAAGACGTGGTACATCCAGGGGTGACACAGCTGAATGTTGTGGTACAGCAAACACAACACACAGCATCACCTTGTCTTCTCACCCAGCCTAGCTGTTGCTCAGGTGAACTGTTGCATTAGGTTAATTAAATTCATTATGGGTGTGACTGCTGAAGGCAGTTTGTGTTTGGGTGAAGGGGAGAAGCTTGTTGGTGGAGCCTTTTAGAGAGGTGGAGAATTAATTTTTCAATGGCAAAACATAGTGGGAATTTAGGTAGGAATTCCATTTCGCTTTTGGCAAAGATACCAAACCTAACGCTTTCTGCTCTAGGGAAAATTCTTGAGAGATCTGTGAAAACCACAAGCTGTCAGGACCTTGGTTTTACATCCCATTAATAACCAGGAGTGTGTATAACCATACGTTATTAGCAGCTGGCATAGGATTTTTCATGCTAAAAAAGCCCCAGAAGTGGTCCCTCAGTTTTTAAGCTATTCTAAGGAAAATATACTACAGAAATAAAGAATTTGCTCCCAATTTCATAATGAAGCTGACAATACCCTTGCTGGTGTAAATCAGGTGTAACAACATAGAAATTTGTGGATGAAGATAATTGATTACAGGACAGTACCTTCAGGCAGGAAGGCTGTGGACTGGAAGGGTTAGATATCTGTTCTTGGACACACATCTCAATAATTGCAGGTGGACAGGATGCTGTCCTCTCACAAAACTGTAACCTTTTCATGCTTTGCCAGCCTGTCCCACCCTGAGAAACACTGAAGTGTGCCTGAGAACACTCAGAGATGCTTTCAGGTGTACAGGCTTCCTCACAGGTAGTGTTGACTTTGGGGTTTGTTTTTCCCCTTTTATTCACCCAGACTCTGAAACTACTTTTGTCCCTTTTGCTTCGTTTTTTAGCAGAGATGCAGACTGGATCCCACTACCCTTGAATTTCAGGCAAGTTCAGATACAGTTCAGCAATTTCTCAGGATCCAAGCTCCGCTACTCGACTCTAGAGTTCTGCTAGCGGTTTCTTCCATGCTGGCTGCATCTTGGCCGGAGACCGCGTGTGTCTCTGGGCAGTGCGTGCTGTTCTGGGAGCTGGGGCCAGAAAGAACGGCAGGTTCTGCTTGTGTACAGCAGCCTAAATTACAGCTCAATTTGGTTTTTAGCGTGAGGGAGGTTAGGGACAGAGTGGGCTACTTTCTCGTCAGTGTCATCAACTGGTGGTGAAGTGGTAGGTACCGTTGCATTGGGATTCCAAAGTAATCTGAAAAGACCTGATTGAAAGTTCATTAAAAATTGCTGGCAAGGCTTCTGTTGCTTTTGGAGGCACCGTTTCAAGCATTAAGGAGTAAGCCTGGCTTCACTGCAGTTAACATAAGGACTCCTCCTGACTCCTGTTAGGTCAGCTTCGCTCTGCAAATAGCACCCCAGGAGGGACAAGTCCCCTTTGCTGGGATTCCAGGGCTGTTCCCAGTCCTGAGGGATACCTGAGTTGGCTGCAAAGTCGCTCTGGCTGCTGGAGGCTGCTGCTGCCAAGAAAAACATAGGCTTGCATGCTTATTGCCGGGATTGCTCATGCATGCCATAGTAATTAAATAATAATACCACAAGGATGGAACATTCATTTTAACTGTCAATCACCCTTGTGCTGGAGAAATTGGGGAGTGCCATGACTGTCTTGTAGAGGGATTTGTAATTTAAGCAAGCCACTGGAGAGGTATGGGATTATTTTTTCTTCTTTTTTTAAACTCCAGGGATTTTCATTTATTTTTCTGGGATGTGCCATCTGGGTTTCTTTTTTCTCCCTGACAAGATGTCTGCTCTGGCCTGTTTCTTCACAGCTGGAGCTGCAGAAAGGCTGAGGACATCTGTTTGTCTTCACAGTTAATGGTCAGGGCCTGCCCATGATTGCTGGCTTCTGCTTTTAGCTGGCCTGTTTCCTCATTTTTGCAGTGGAGGGAAGCTGATGCCTGTCTTGCAGCCTGGTGGAAACCAGGATTATTTGAATTCTATCTTCCACATCTGCAGGAAGTGTTGCATCCCAGTTCCTAGGACTGTCTTGTGTTTGCTGTGTTTTGGAGACTGCACTTCTGCCTTCCTGCCAGCCCTTGTTGAAGGATGAACTGCTTTTATTTTCCTTTTTCCTGCAACCCAGCAGTTCTTTTGCTGGCTTCTGTTATGGCACTGAGGGAATTCTCCATCCTGCCCGAGTTGGGGGCTTCTATTAATAAGCTGCTTTCGTATGAACTGTGCTGCAGCTTTGCCACAGACTTGTCAGTCCCAGTCATGGGGACAAAAAGATGTCTGCTTCCTTTGGGCAAAGCATGCCTAGGCTCTTACCTGCTTTATATTTATGAGCTATAATATGGTAATATTGTAAAATATCATATAAGCCTCATAACCAGTCCTCTGCACACGTGAAGCCTGCATCACTACAGGCTTGGGGCAGTGTGGCTGGAGCTGCCTGGCAGAAAAGGACCTGGGGGTACTGGTCGACAGGCGGCTGAACATGAGCCAGCAGAGTGCCCAGGTGGCCAAGAAGGCCAAGGACATCCTGGCTTGCATAAAGAATAGTGTGACCAGCAGAAGTAGGGAGGTGATTGTCCCCCTGTGCTCAGCACTGGTGAGGCCACACCTTGAGTCTGGTGTCCCGTTCTGGGCACCTCAGCACAAGAGAGATATCGAGGTGCTGGAGCGAGTGCAGAGGAGGGACACGGAGCTGGTGAGAGGACTGGAAAACAAGGCTTATGAGGATCGATTGAGGGAGTTGGGGTTGTTTAGTTTGAGGAAGAGGAGGCTGAGGGGAGACCTCATCACTCTCTACAACTGCTTGAAAGGGCATTGTAGAGAGATTGGTGCTGGTTTCTTCTCAGGGGCAATGAGCGATAGAAGGAGAGGGAATGGCTGCAAGCTGCAGCAGGGGAGGGTTAGGCTGGACATGAGGAAAAAGTTTTTCCCAGAGAGAGTGGTCAGTCAGTGGAATCAGCTGCCCAGGGAGGTGGTGGAGTCCCCATCCCTGACTGTGTTTCAGAGTAGATTAGATGTGGTGTTGAGGGATCTGGTGTAGGGGAGAACTTGTAGAGTAGGGCTGATGGTTGGACTTGATGATCCCAAGGGTCTCTTCCAACCTAAATGATTCTCTGATTCTATGATTCTATGTGAAGATACTGTGCTTGTCTGTTTGCAGATGAAGTGGGGTATGAGATGTCTTTGCCCATCAAAAAGCGTTAAATCCCCATTAAATTGATAAATGCATTTCATGGTTGTTTTAGAAATAAGATGCACCTTGTGTGCTGTTGTAAGGAGGTTTGCAAACCTTATGAACATTTGCCTCTGGACTTGATGTTTATACGTTACAAGAGATGGAAGCTCTAACGGTCCTTCTCAGCCTGTCTGACTTCTTTCTTATGCTTCACCAAAATCTGCAGTCAAACAGTCTGTGGGAAGGTGATAACGCTTTTTTGAGGTGACTAATCTCACAATACCTGCAGCTTCCTGTGGCACACCATTTATGGTCCTTTCCAATGACATTTCAGAAGGCTATTGAAGTATAAAGGACAAATAGTAATTTATCTAAAATAACTACGAGAGCCCCTTGGCTAACCACACAATTAGGTTTTTATGAGGAGCACGTCTGGCTCTCGTTTGCAATACACACCAAATTTGAGCACTGGGGGAAGTGTGCATCACCATAACTCTGATTAATTACAGTAGAATGCATGAAGGATGCGGCAAAATGTCTCAGGATATCCTTGCTTTGGCTTCAAGCACATAGGCCAGCTACTCTGCAGCCATCTATCTGGAGGGGAGGATAAGTGGACTGCCTGAACAGAGCAATTCAGTTGGAGGAGATCTTTCTGTGGGTTGTGTCTGAGCAGTAAATCATCTGAGATTGTTTGCTGAAGAGAGAAGATAAGAGTTTGAGATGTAGGTTTAATGAATACCCTTGCTCAGCTCGCAACGCATCTGATTTCTGGGGAGCTGGTCACAGTCTGCTGGTTTGTAAATCATCTGTTGACCCAAGCTGTTTGAAATAAATAATTGCAATCCCATCAGCTCAGAAATCTGTGGACAAGTGTCTTGTCCTACACCCATGTGCCTGGATGCATGCCGGGGAGAGAGCTTTCCAGGCTCTGCATCAGCTTGGAAGCATCGACATTCCTTGCAACCTCAAGCTGGAACTCCAGCAGATTTCTAAGATTCAATTTTGAAGCAGTTTTTTAAGCTGTGTGGATTTTTCAGAGCAGATCACACACACACAGACTGTGGTCTTTCCTCTTTGAAATAGGCTTGCCCTGGTATTTCTAGCTAAAATATTCAACCCTCTGTCCTATTCCTGTTGCCCTTAGACAGTAACTTATACTGAAGTTGTTGGGACCTCAGCTCTACCTGCATTCTAAAGGTTAATTGTTTTCTACATGCTTCTGTGCAGTTTGAAAGGGAATCTATGCTTATAAGTGGTACTAGAAATGCTATTAAAACTCAATATGATTCTAGCAGGGCCTTAATACCCAAGGGCAAACACTTTTAGGTCTGGAAACCGCCCCGTTGACTAACTTTGCTTCTATGCTTTTCCCACACCCATCTTGTTTTCTTCCTCCTGAATGGTGATAAATCAATATTGATTTTCCTAAAGTTCTAATGATCTAGGAATCACTTCAAATGTCATTTGGCCCACTGCTGCCTTGTATTGCTTTCCTGCTGGAATTCTGATCTGTACCTGCTCTGCCTCATCAGGAGAGTTAAAAACAGGTCTCTTGGGTGAGTTCCAAAAGTTTACAGTATGCAGACAGTGGGGGGGTTTGTTTGTTTGTTCCTTTTAAAGATTTTAAGTGCTCATTGCAGTTTTGCCTTCTGACTTTTTACTTTTTGACCCCGAATACTTAAGCATGGTTTACAAAACTTTGGGAGAGCTTATGCTTTTATCCTCACTGTGATGGACATGTGGGAGGTTAATGTGCCAACAGATTGGAACCTCCATAGTCAACAGATCATCGCTCTTGGCAAGAGCATGGCAGGATATTGGGAACCAATGGTTTCTGGTGCCCCTTTGCAATTTGACATTAGAAGCTCATTCCTAGCCTAGGAGGAAAACCAACAGGTATGAATGACTTTGCCTCCTTTTGATTGTCTCTGGGAGGTGACTAATGGCAACAAGGGAGTCCCATAGGAAGTGGACCCAAATTCAGAAAGACAGATCCTCTTTTCTGTCCACACTTTGTTTAGAAGGGATCCAGAACTTGGCACTGTAATGTCAAAGCTTCTCTAGATAATTTCTTTGTGGCTGTGGTATACCTGCAGAACACAGGAATGGGCAAGGTAGCTAAATTTCCCAATTTCTAATCTGTGATCTGTGAGGGTGGTGGAGTCACCCTCCCTGACTGTGTTTAAGAGTAGATTGGATGTGGTGTTGAGGGATCTGGTGTAGGGGAGAACTTGTAGAGTAGGGCTGATGGTTGGACTTGGTGATCCCAGGGGTCTCTTCCAACCTAAATGATTCTATGATTCTATGATCAGATGTGGACTTTGGCTTTTTTTTTCCTGTGTGCACCTTTGTCACTCTACAGCCTGTGATTTGGAAGTTATGGAGGATTTCAAGGTTTTCTGTATGTTTTAATCTCCCTGGATTGCTTGATTGATCCAACTGATAAATGTCAGTTGCCAATGGTGAACAATCTCTGGCATCTGGGCAGGTTTTTGGTGGCAGGTATTAGTACTGTCAGAGGGTCGAGAAAGGTCCCTGAGGTACAGTGGCTCCCAGCTCTTGGCTCTTCCTGATGTTTTAAGCAAAGGGAGCTGGGAAACCCTGCAAGTGATGGCATATTAAGTTATGAGAAGGTATTTTGATGGTTTAAGGACAGCATCTTTGGGCTTTTTGGGCATGTCTTCTGGCAGGCTTAGTCTGTAACTTACAAAGAGGAAATCCTCCTGTAATAGGGCTTTTTGAGAGGCTGACATCTTTTATACACAGTCAGAACTCAGATCGAACTACTATCCTGCTTCTGTAAATGAAGACAGAAAGTGGCACAGTACTGGATAATCCAGACTGAATTGCATGTTCCAGAACTGTGAAATCCCATTTTACTCCACTTTCAATGTCCTCCCCAATGCAGTGTGTTTGGATCCAGGATGTGGTTTAGGCAGCCGCCAACAGTCTGGTCTGGACGCTTTGCATTCCTGAATCCATGTAGTGGCTGAAGAGATACAGTGACATCAGTCTTTGTTCTTGTTTCTCTTTAGGTCCTAGAATCTCCAGATCCTCGAATCACAGATCCACGGCGGACCTGGATCTCCTTTGTTCACCGCCCAGATGATGGTAATACCTCTAAAAGGAGGTGCAAAGGGAAGGACAAGAAATTAGTAAGTTATTGCTAGATTGCCACCAGCTAATAAATGTGCCCTGTGCCTTCCAGTTTGGTTTTATACTGCTCAGTAGAAATAAAATTAACATTTGTTTTTTACTTCCACTTGATTAAAGTCCTTGTATCTCAAATAATATATTAATAAAAGTGTGGGCAAGCAATTCATTTCAAATTAATGAATTACTGATCATTTGCTTAGTGATGCTTGATCATGTTTGCACTTTTAATCTGCTGCTTAGACAATCATGAATGCTTTTAATGATTTCCTTGCATTTCTCCATGAGCTGATAGGCAGCTTTACTGCGGTTCAGTTGAGGAAGCAGGAACTCCCTGGGAACAATATACATCATGTCGTGTGTTTGTACTACTGGTTTAAAGCTGTAGTGTGTGTGGGACTAACCTTCACAGGTGCTTTGAATTTATTTCAGACAGCTCTGCTGTCACTCCAAGGGTTCATGTATGTGATTGTTATGTCTGAGCAATATATATTAATAACTTAAAGTGTGACTAGATGGCTATTCCAGTAAGCAAACAGGCAGATTAAGAAGCCTAAAAGCTAGTCCATTACTTTGGTGAAATGAGAAGATACAGAAGCAGCAAACTTAGCTTGGTACCTGTTGTGCTTCACGCTGCGTACATGCAGTTGAAGAACCAATTTGTATTTACCTGAGCAAAGTTTATCCTCCCACATAAAGACGGGAGTGAATTCCAAGGGCTGGAATTCACAGCTGGCCAGAGAGTCGGTTTAAGTTTTGCTGCACCAGTTCTGTATTTGAACTGAGAGGGCTGCTCATGTGGCTGACAGCCCTGTAGACCTGGCTCATCATGGCTGAGAGAACTTTTGGTCTATCATTTCAATTGCCTGGTTCTAATTCACTTGTTATTCTTTGGTTACTTCCTCAGCGTGGCCTTGTCGGGCCCCCAGGACCTCCTGGCCCCCAGGGACCTCCAGGAGCACCTGGTGCTGAAGTTACCCGGGAAGTCCTTTTGCAGGAATTTAAGGAGATATTAAAAGGTAAAGGCTGTATGAGCTTTGGGCTTTTGTGATCTGCTTCTTTTGGTAAGCACCCCCTGGCAATTAGAGAGCTGCTTTTGCAAACTCTTGCCTGAAAGCATTCCCCTATTTGGCAAACAAAAATTTGAAAAAATGTTTCCCCAGTACTTTCTAGTTTGAGTTGAAGAGTTGAGTGCAGAAGTCTACTCACAAGCTTCATAGACCAGGCTTTTAAACTAAACCTTTATTTTTGCTATTATTTTTCTTTTCTCCTCAGAAGCCATTGAGCGTCGAGCATCCCTGGCTATTTCAGCCCATCCCAGCCAGCTGCCTCCGCTCCTGCTCTCCTTGGAGGAAGTGTCACCCCACAGACGTGTCGAGGAGGCCTTCCATTGCAAGCTAAAAGGACAAGTCATTGTAGATAAGAAGACCCTGGTAGAACTTCAGAACTTCCAGTCGGTGAGAAGGGATTGTAGACTGAACCTGTGCAACTCTACAGCAGCCCTTGTGTGTAGATCAGCTAGAGTTCCTCTGGTCTGCACAGCTGCCAGGTGGCTCTGCAGATAAAGGTGTTTCCTGAAAGGGTAGACTCATCCCAGAAGCTCCTCTCAGGTTTGGATGCTATGAAGTAGGACCTCGTGGTGATTTCAGCCCTGAAACTCAACTGCAGGAAGATGGATACTTAGCTTTGAGTCCTCTCCTTCCTGACAAACCCAAGAGACAGGCTTTGTTCCTCTCTTGCAGCCCAACTGAATCTCATTACAGTTCTTACTGAAGTTCTAACAGGTCTGTGCAAGAGAGGGCTGTCTCACAGGTCCAAACAACAGTCTTTTTTATTTCAGTTAATGATGGAGAAAGACATGTCCAGGTTTGGCATTAGTCTGAAGGATCTGTTCTTTCTTTCAGTGCACACCCTGTTTGACTCCAGACTAATGTTCAGATGTAGGAATAATGTCAGAGGCAGACAGAAGCCATTTTGGTTATAGATTTGTGAGCCCAAGTAAGATCCATCATTTTGTTGGGTGGGCCAGTCCTTATGCTCGAATTCATTAGTCTCTTATTAAATATTACCTGTTTAATTTCATTATAGTCATGTTACAATGACAACTGCACCATCATGGGATGTTGTGGGTCCTTTATATGCACGGTCACAAGCAAGCTGTTGAATTTTATATTAAAGCTTCTACTGAAACACTTGCAAATAGGATCTTAATTTAAAGTATAAATGTTAGGCAAAGTAATAGCTAAGAACAAATAGTTACCTGGTCATTGAGGAGACTTGTTCTAGACTTTGGAGTCACAAAGTCTGTCTAACAGCACAGGGCCTCCAGATACGTGGTTGGTTTTGTGATGTGACAGGAAGAGTTTGAAGGAGGGGGATGTGGCTTTCCATCAGCCAGGTTTGCTGACACTGACCATGTAGAGAGGTGCTGAGCTTTCTTGCCAACTGCACTGAGTCCCATTTCTGAGTAATCCTGTCCAGCAGATCCTATGGAGTAGTGGTGCTGCTGGGGCTTCTCAGGGCTACAGGACTAGAAGCAGCGGTTATGTTCTAAACAGGGTGCTTTCCTGGCTCTTTCCCAGGTACACTAGTGGAAGCCTGGTTTGACAGCACTGTGGGTGCTGGCACAGAGGCAAGATTGTACTTGAAGTGTGGGCAGGACTAGAGAGATCTGCTGCCTCATTAATTAGGAGGGAAAATGTGAATAAAGACATCTCTGCAGTCAGTGCGTAGGCTGCTGCTTCCCATGCTTTGTTATCGTATGCCGAGCTTCTTTCTAATTGCTTCTGGCCCTGAAGCTGATGTGGGAGGGCTGGCAGGCCTCTGGATGCCAGCCTTTCATTTCAGTTTTGGGACAAGAAGTGTCTGGTTTTAGCTTGTGCTCTGATATAGGGGAATTTAGCAGGGAGTGAGACAGTGGATGCTCTTGCAAAGATGAAAACATTGTCTTTAAACAGTCCAAGGATGGGGAGAGAGGGAGAATTCCCCTCCCTCCATTCTGTCAGTTTAATAGTGTGGAGAAGCTGACAGTTTGATGCTTTGCAGAGAGATGATAAAGATTGAGTCTAATTCCTGGATTTGGCCCTTACCCAAAGCATTTTGAGAGAGTGGAAAGAACCTGTGCTGAGAAACAGCCTATCACTTCTATACTCTGTCTTCTGAGTATGGTATGTAAGTCACTGACCTTGACTGTTGAGAGAGCTTGATGTTTTATCATCCTTCCATGCTCGTTCCCTCCCTCCCTTCCTCTTGGTCTCACAATTTCCTTAGTATCTGGAAGGAAACATGTGATACTCCTTTTCCCACACGTCTACATCCTGTATCTTATGCTTTGAGGTCTCTAAAGATTGCCTCTTGCAGAAGCTTTCAGAAAGATATTTTATGCAGCGAGAACCAAAGTCACTGCAGCCTCTGACAGGCCATGGATTTATCTGGGGCCCAGGAACGTCACTGGAATGGGATCATTTAAGGCTAAGGTGGCCTCGTGCTTTCCATGGGGAAAGATCCCAGGAGTCCTAGTGTCTCCAGTGCCCTGAGGTCAAGCTAAATATCTGCCTTTGCCTGTTGAATTCTATTGCTGCTTCAGGAGATTGGTGCATCCCCTGTGCATCGTGGTTGCTGTGCAGGCTGGGTTGTCCTTTTCTTTAGTAACAGATAAGTCAGTGTGTTGCTTTTCTCAGTGTTTATCACTGAACTGGCAGTTCTCATCCTACTGTGCACAGTTCCTATTTTCCACCCAGGACTATGGAGTGAGGGAGAGGCGGGGATAGGAGATGAACTGAGGAAGAGAAGCTGACCTTGGTTTGTACAGAATGGCTGGACACTAGCAGTTTTGTTCAGTTTTAGTCTGCTAACTGGGATAACTGTGTGCAAGAAGCTAGCTTTGCAGAGCTAAATCCCTGCAGTGTTTGAGGCAGCTCAGGTGAGCGTGCTGCTGTGAGGCAGCAGGGAGCTCTAATTGGCATGGGGTTTAATGGAATATTTTGCCCAGAGAACCTCTCCCTGCATTGTCTATGAGCAAAAGAATAACAAAGCCACCAAAGGCATGAAGAAACAGGAACGTTTTATCAGTGATAATTTACTGGTGCCTAAAATTGCCTTCCATGCTCAGCCAGTGGTTTTTGGAATTGTGTTGCTGATTCTGCTAATAGCTGTAACGAGAAAGGAATGAATTAACTACACAGGACAGGTTTGCACATTCAGGGCTTGGATTTGCTCAGTGAGGTAAATCGAAAAGAGCAGCCCCAAAACCGATGGCGTAGTGATAGCGTAAGAATGGAGTCAAGCCCCTTCCATAGTCTTGGTTGTTAGGTGAGCTCTTATATTGTCCAGATAAGTGTACACAAAGAAAAGAGAGCTCCTTTTGTGTGTATCAGTGTGCACACCGATAAATATGGAAGTCATTGTCCTGCAGTTCATTACTGCTGCTTTCCCATTACACGTAGGTGATCTTAGGAGAAGTACCACGGCTGTTGCCCATGGATATATCACCACCACCGTATCATATGCATACATAAACCATTTCTAGTAAAGTGCTGTGAAATTTAAGACTAAATTAAGGCAAATAAGGGATGGGAATTACTCTTTTGTGAGCCTTGTCTGGGATTTGCTGAATAAAGGCAGGTTAGTCATTTCACTCCTACTGCTAGCAACTCTCTAAACAAACACCACCAGACCCAAATATTTGTGGCTTTACTTCCTTTCAAAGACAAAGCTAAATAAATTATTGCTGCCCTGCACTGAAAACTGACAATTTCTGGCTGTGATGAACTGGAATGGGGAGGTACTTAACTTCCTTCCAGTACCTGAATGATTTTCAGTGCAATAGCACCTGTGGCAACATTGCTACGAATCCGTTCACCGTGTCTCAGGTCCCATCTAATATTAGAGAGTGTACTCAAGTGTTGGCTTGTTGAGACCCCTCAGTTATGTGGTTGTGCATGTTTGGGGGATATAACAGTGTGTGTGCCTTTTACAGAGTCAGATTTGAACAGCTCTTCTGTCCCCTCAGAGCAACGTGGGGCACATCTCTCAGGAGAGCATTCATCCCATTGCACGGAATGCCCTTGCGGTGGAAGCAGAGTCTGACTAATGTGCTTTCTTGGCCCATTGAAGTCACTCCTGCTTCTCCCCAGCTCCAGCCAAATTTGTATCAGGCAGGCCAAAACTAACAATAAACATTTCTTGCAGAGTTTATTTTAGTCTGAGTCAGATAATCTGCTGTGAGTTTGACTTCAGACTGCTTCCTTGCCATGAGGAGAAGCTGCATACTATTTTACTAGCTTTTTGCCTGTTCTGTAAAACCCAAAGCTAGGAAAAAATGAAACTAAATATGGAACTTGTAAGAATCCAAGCAGTTGTTCTTGAACAATATCAAAGCCATCTGACTTAGACCTGAGTTGGAGACCCGTATGGGTGTTTTGTATCACAAAAGCAGAATATAAGGTTCCAGGTTTTTAAAGCCTGAGGGCACTGCTTGGCCCCATCTAGAAAATCTTTTGGAGTAGTAGTGACCTCTTAACTCAAATAATGGGAGATCATGTATTTCAGAACATGAATGGAGGCTAGAGGACACCAGGACCAGCAGAGCATTAGGGATGCAGTAAGCACAGTCTGGGTCAAGAGGAGTTAGAAGAGTGGGACAGTGAGCAAAATGGGCATCTTCATTTTGCCTTTTGTGGGCATCAAACGCTGAGGGAGCCCATCTGGAAGGTGTGTTCTGGGGAGATAAAGCAATAGCCTTGCAAAATCATGCATGTAAGCTTGTTCCTTGTCCTGGGCAGGAGTAATTGTTGAGAGTGTGGGGACGTGTTCAGTGTCTGCTCTTCTTCTGTTACAGCCTCTGGCCAAAGGAGCTTTTCTCCGGGGGACTGGGTTAAATCTGGCAACAGGACGTTTCACAGCACCCGTGTCTGGCATCTACCAGTTTTCAGCCAATGTCCATATTGGTGAGTGTTGTGCCCAGAATCTTTTTCCCTACTGCTTAAGGGGTGCAAGAAGGAGTCCTGGAGAATGCTGGGCCCTGTTTGATTTGAAGCATGCGCAATGGCAGCCAAAATGAGCTCTCCCTTGGGCACCGTGACCCAAAGCCCTGCCCTTGAACTGGGCACTTCCATGGACTGATACCCACCGTAGGCTGCTTCAGGCAAACCAAACAAATCAACACTCCTTGTGGAGGATGAAATTAAGGACCAAACATTCATGTGAGGAAATTATGGCTGTGGAAAAAGACTTTAGAAGAAATTAACATGATGATGTACAAATGCACCAAGGCAATTTTGATTATATTTTATCACCAGTGCATTCATTCAATGGTTTTCAATATTCAGTGATGAAGTGTTTTATAATCCAACAGCAGAAAGGTGCTTTCCTAAAAAGTCACAAGGTTACTGGTGTGTCTGTGAAGCCAAACACCAGCAACTGGTGGTCTCCAGTGTTGCAAAAATACATATATTTCTCCCACTGCTTTCCCCAGACCACAGTGAGTTGAAGAGTAAGGTCCAACTCCGAGCCAGAGATAACGTCCGCGTGTTGATCTGCATCGAGTCTCTCTGCCACCGATACACGTGAGTTACTGCTGTGCTGGCCTGGCAATTATTTTCCTCAGATGGGCCAATATTTCAACCAGCTGTGGAAATCAGGTTCTCCAACTGTGAATTTTTTATACAAAAATTGCTTATAAAACTTTTCTGAAGAGAGTGATTCCATCTGGCCCCCGTAGTTTTTGTGTGGGTTTTTTTAATTCTGATTTTTAACCTTTCAGAGCTAATTACTCTGAATAGATGAATACTGCATATGTTGAGGGAATTGTGAATGAATGTGGCCCAAACTGGATGCAGTTAAAGGTGCTGAATGCTCAGCTATCATCATAAACGTACAGAGGGAGAGAAGCACTTGGATTTTGTGCCAGGGGTTGTTAGCTCTATTTTTACTATTTCAGCTGGATCCTGAATGGATCACAGCATCTCACTCCTGTTGCCCCAAAAGTGTGATGAAGGGAAACAAATAGGTGGAAAATAGAGGTGAATGGGTCCTGGGGCATAAAGTGCAGAGCTTGCATACAAGAACATGGTACCTTCTCACAGCCCTCAGCTGCCCTGTGGTGCTTGCTCAGATAACCATTGCTGAATTTTCCTCTGCTGGGATCCATCAGCAAAACTCTGCTAAAGAAATGTTTCTGCTAGGTCATGGCAACCTTGGGTGCTCCTCCTCATGCAGTGGGTCGCAGCATCAGTGTCCCGTTGGCTGCTCTTGTTTGCTCTGTCGTCCTTTCAGCAGCAGCGTGTAGGTGCCCAGCATTTCAGCAAAGGCCAGCTCAGGAGAGGTTTGGAAAGCTTTGCTTGGAGGAAGGGGCTGGGGAGCCCTTGGGCTGAATTGCACCCAGCAGAGGGCAATGCTGCTTGCAGAGAGTGGCCACCGCCTCTGCTCCTGGCTCAGCCCTTGTCACGGGAGGGGAAAAAAATGCTTGTACTAGGCTGTGAAGATTTGCTCTGCCCTGCCTGCAGCGCTTCCAGTGCAGCTGTAGCAACACCCTTGCAATAGCACCACCGAAATATATCCATAAAATGACTACACAGGTGCAACTTCCAGCCCACAAAACCATAAATTTGCTGCTGGACTGGCTGCTTCAGCCCTTGCTTTCCCTGTTCTGTGAGTCAGAACACTGCAAATAGGACTGACCTCTTCTCCACAGGCATTTCAATTTAGAGGCTTTATAGGCAGGTGAATTTGACACGAAGCCTCCTGTAATAAATAAGCCTCTCTTAGGTTTCATTGGCCTGTGGAAAAGACTTGGTTGGTATCTGAGCCCCCATTAGCAATTAGGGGAAGAACCTGATGGGAAGTCGAGGAGTTCGCTGAGTGGAGCGACTGGCACCAGCCTTGGCCTTGTAGACTGTTTTATAACAGTCTTTTATGATTGCAGCACTTAGTGAGGCAGTGGCAGACTGGCTGCAGTCACAATGTCAGCAGAAGAAGAGGTGTAACTTCTTGCCCCTTGAAGGGACACTTTCTATTCTAGTATTCTCACTTGTGAGAATTCCTTTAGAGTGTACTGAGAGTGGACCTCACCCTGATCTTGAAAACAGGGATGGGTGTTGATGATGAGTGATTTTTGGGACAGCCCAGGCCTTTAATCACAGGGGTGGAACAGGTATTAGTGGGGCAGAATGTTACTGTCCTTTTTATGAGTAGCTCTCTCAAATTACCTGTGTGTGGTATAGATCCTGATTTCTCTCCTTTACTCTGCACATAGTGAAGACCCATCAGTTCCAAGTAATTAAGTTGGTTTTTTTCTTCCTTCAGCATTTGTGCTTTTTTTCTTTACACCTACAACAATCTCCTCTTACCTTAGCAATTTCATCAAGAGCAGGACTCATGCCCCTACCCCTTGGATTCCCCAGGAAGAGAGGCTGCAAGTTCCACAGAATCTTCTTCTACATGGTTTTGGGATGTGGAAAGACACTCCCCACTGGGATGTGGAATAATATTGCCAGTTGGTGGTGTTGGCCTGATGATATTTCAATAAAGATTTGAGAGAATAAGTGGGTGAGATTTATGAAGCCACCTGAGAGGATTTACAAGTGAAATTGATTTTTGAGTGAGAAGCTGTTCTCCCATCCTGATCGCTGCTCCACATTGTCCTCGGTTACAGAGTCCTACAGGAAATCTAAACTCCATTTAAACCGTATTGCAAAATAACTGAAAGTGACAGTGTTGAGTTTTTCTTCCTAATGATTCCACAAGCTTCCAACTGATTTGATTAAGGCATTTGAGGGAGAACAAAGGGTTTTTCTTCTGGAAGGCTCACTTCTGTCTCCAAGGACAGCGTCTGTCTGTGTCTCTTTCCTTTGCAGTCCATTCAGTCAACCTTACAGCAATGCTCCTAAAGAATGGATGGCAGCCACTGCTTTCAGCATGACTTTAGTCTCGCTTCCTTGTTCTGGTAAATGCAAGCACAGGAGTTATCTGAACAGGAAGCTTCCCTTTGGGCCACGGAAGCTTCTCTGCCTTCCTCATCGCGGGTCCTTTTAGCTGAAAGCTCCTGGAAAACTCTTCTGGTTCTAGCCAGGATCTGTGAGCACCCTCTTTGTCACACACAGCCCAGGCAGGTTTATTGGGGTGTTTTGAGATTAACTTGCCATCTGAAGAATTTATAGTTACATTCTCCAAAGAACAGTAACAGTAAAAACTTTTTGTTTCTTAAACAGAACTGACCCAGACGTTAATCGTTTAGATAAAGCTCTCTGATGTCTGACTGGGAGTTTTCATCAGTTGTCCAGGGTTGCAATTTATGATGGGTTGTCCCACAAGCATGTCCTGGGTTGAGTGAGTTGGAGAGCCGTGGGAGGAAAGCAGCATCAGCACTGGCTCTGTGAGAGACCCCTCTCTCCCGTACAGTGGGGGAGAGTTTGACTGGTCGGTGGTGTGGGAGGAAGATGGGTGGAGGGATGGGAACCTGTCTGGACAGACACTCTGCTGGCACAGGCTGAGCTGCTACCCGTGCTTGTGGAATTTCCTGGGGATGTCAGCATACACAGTCATTCGTTGGAGGGAGCTGAAAGAGCCCCAAGGGCTTTCGGCTGAGAGAGATGGAAACTCAGAAGCCAAGGAGACAGTTGGACTAGAAGAGATTAATGGTGGGAAGTTCCCACCCAAGTCAGGCGTTTGGCAGGATATGACACACAGACTGAGCTCTTCAATCAAGGTGGTGCCAAGTGGCTTGCTCTTTCTGGGCCAAATTGCCCTCACCTTTAACGCATATTATTTCCTTGCAAGGGGGCTGGAAACAGCATGTTTGCACTTGCTAGCTTTCGTCACCACCACTTCATGGAAAAAAGGGAAGAAAGGGGTTGGTTTTCTTGGGAAAACAACTGGATCTTGCTACCACTGGGTAGGCAGATTTCAGAAGAACCAGCCAGGCATGGAGGAGCTCAGTGCTTTCGTATTGATTTGGAACTGAGCTTACACGGGTTGTTCTGGTTGTTGATGTCTCAGGCACCTCCTTCCACCCTGAATCCTGTACAGAGGACCTGAGTTAGCCTTCTGTAAACACAGGATGCCACAGAGAGCAGCTTCCTATGTCTTGCTACTGCAAAGAATATGATGGCTATTAGAACAGAACAGTGCTTGAGGAGGTGATCTGGAGCTCTCCCTTGAACTTTAACTGAAGTGATGTTTTTATGGCTTGTATGTGACTCCTGATCTTGTCCTCCCAAAACATCTTTCAGCTGCAGAACGTGTTCTTTCTGACATAGACCGACTACATATGTTGCTAAGGTGAAGTAGGCCTTCCACACCTTGAAAATGAATAAGCTGTTACTGGCAGAGCTGGCTTTTTGCAGCTATTGTGGTGGTCCACAAACTGGGATAACTGATGTGTGGAGAAATTGAAAGGGCGTGTTTAGCACCTATTCAAGGGTGGGGGATAGAGACTGCAGGACCTTGGGAAAGGCCTCTGTGAGAGAAGGTGGCTCCCAGTTCCTGCCTCCAGCAGAGTTCTGCATTGACAATCCTGTGCATGCTCCTTAGGTCTTCCATTAGACAGCATGGTGAGGATGAGGGTCTACTGTTCTCTTTTCAAGCAGGCTGGTTACTGCTGGGATCCAAGTACAGATGGGTGCTAGAGCCACCAGGTCCTCTTTCTAGGGAGGTCAGGAGACTTGTCATTCCACGTACAACTCTTGTGACTGCCTTAACCTGTTTGTTTTTCTTTTGCTGTTCTTTAGGTCTCTGGAAGTCATTGCTGGTCTGGAAAGTAACAGCAAAATCTTCACTATCTACGTACATGGCTTGCTGCAGCTGCAGGTGAGGCCATGCAGACTGGGAATTGCTATACTGGTTTGCTTGGCAGGCTGTGGATTTTCTTACTGGCAAGGCTGAATTCTCACCAGGAGGTGGGGAAGTTTTCCTTAACCTTTTTCCTAAGGTTAATGAAGTTAAATGCCTTCCCTGGGGTGATGAGAGAGTGGCAGGAACAGGAACAAAAGCAGAAATAGCCTTCCCTCTAAGAAATGACAGTAAATATTCTTCCTTCTCAAATCTCCCCTTGCTTTGTCAAGATGGAAATTGCATTCCTTGTTTTCATAGAAGGGAATCTGAAGCACAGGTGGCCACTTGACTAGTCACCCAAAAAGGTGCCAGTGCAGTAAGGGCTGAGTTAAGAAATAAACCCAGAACACAGTTTCACTACAGTTTCTTCCACTGGGTCACAGCTGTAGCACTGCAGTAAAAAAGCGTGCTCAGACCCTGATCCCAGGAGCCCCAGGAAAGGGCAGGGGACTTCTGTGCTTGGTTCATGGTATGAAATGCTTTTTTAGCCCCTCTTTTTACATCGGGATGAAGTGCCAGCTATTTTCCTTTCCCTCATTCTCCCTGCAGGCTGGCCAGTACACCTCCATATTTGTGGACAACAGTGCTGGAGCTCCTGTCACCATTCAGAATGGATCTGATTTCATGGGCATGTTCATGGGCGCGTAACGTAGCCGGGAAGGAGGCGAATCGGAGCCTCGCGGTGTGTATTGGACTGAAGGAACCTTTACTTTGCCTCTTGAAGACTGCTCCCTGTAACTGTTGGCATCTTTGTCAACGAGCAAAGAGCCTGTTCTTTCACAGATCCTTCAGCTTGCTATCAGAGGCTACTGCTTCTCAAGGTCCACACCAGTGTGTTCATCGTAAGAACGATAATACTTCTGTAATTCAGAAGCAAACTCTGTACTATTTAATTTGTGCTTCACCGGGTGCTCACTAAACAATAGGCTGAGATTTGGAATTTGTTACGTTATAACTTTATTTCACAGTAGCACTTGTAACCAGCATGTCTTTTGGGGTTGATTCTGGGGTGTTTTGAGTTTGTAAATGAAGGATTGAGAGGGGAAGTAAAACAGTGACTGTATTCTCTGTGCTGCAGAGGAAGGAGACAAGGATTTGCCAACAAAACTGCTCTTTTTTTCATATGACTGCCAGTGGTGTAGGCCCTCTCTGATGTTCAGGTTGGATGTGTTTGACAAGAAGCAGGTTGAATTCTCAGACAGCGCCGGCTTCAAAGATGGGAATCCAAGGTCTGAGCTCTTTCATTGTGGTTCTTTATTTCTGAGTGTTTCCTTGATCTTATTGATGAAGCTGAATTACCTCCCTGCCCGTGCAGTTTTGATTTATGAAAAGGTAAGGCCAAGTGGCACCAGTTCCAGCCTGAACTCCCATACTTATGTTCTTATGTTTTAGTAAGATACACACGTGGTTTTGGACCGCATCACGTAAACAGGGTCCTCTCAGGTGCCATATAATCGTTTGTAAAGGTGTCCAGTGCATGACACTGGGTGTCCCAAACCTGGCACAGACAGTGAGGGTCACGGCCTCGGATCAGATGTGTCACCTCTTCGGTGCTTGTTGAACTGCAGCAAAGTAATGACAGAAAAAGGGGAGGTGAGGCTGGCCTTCCAGCAGCTGGCCAGAGTCAGGGGCCTTCGACCTGGAGGCTGAAAGTGCTGTCAAAGACCATCCAGTGAGCCTTTTCTGCAGTTCTGCAGATTTATCTGCGAATGTAAGCGGGTGGGATTGAGCCCCTGGAGGAGCTCTGTGTCGAGCTCCAGGCTATAAACTCATTTGAACAAAGTAAAAGGGTGTTGTTGTGGGGTTAAGGTGTTACCCATGATGTGGTAACGGCCTTGTGATTAAAAAAAACTCTGTAACTTTCCCTTTCAACAGGCAGCTGGCCCTTTTATTGATTCAGCTTCGCTGAGGCGATGGTTGTGTACCAGTGTCAGAAACAGATGGGAGCAAGGCCCCCCAAAAAGTCCAGATAGTTGTTCTTGAACGCTTACAGTGAGTGGAGGAGGTTCCTTGTGGAGCCTTGCTATTTTTGGTCAACTGCAGTGTCTTTGTGCAGTGAAGAGACAGACTGCTGGGGGCAGCAGAAGGCGTGAGAGAACTGTCCTCCGTGGCTGGGTCTGTCGGTGAGGTGGATCAATACATGATGTTTCTGCATCCCCAGTGCTGTGGCTGCCGAGGTGGGGGCTTTGCAAAGATGTCTTGGAACCCACACAGCTGAAACTGCTCGTTTCCATCTCCATTAGAAATACCTTGAGACAGGTCTCTAGGGGTCTTTTCCTTTGTGAGGAATGGATTGAAGTGATGCTTATTGGCAGAGGAAAAAGAGGGAGCAATCAAGTGATGCTGCTCCACAAGTCAACACAGGTAAATTCCACTTCCCAGTCAGTGGAATGCAGTTCTTCTAACTGGGCCTGTGTGACTGTCTAAAATACCACAGACACCGATATTTATATCTTCCTTCTCGCTCCACACTACGTGCCACAATTCCTAGGGCTTTTTCTTTTCTGCTTTTCCTAATACATTTTGGGGAGACTGTACTTTCAAGCATACATGGGGTGCCCAGCTGGCAGAGGGGGGAGTCTGCAGCTACTGGAGGGTGTAGCGAGGAGCAGCAGTTCTCCTCTCTGGAGCTTGCCAAAGCAGAAACCACCCGTGAAGGTTGCTGAACCCCATCAAGAAAGATTGGCTGTTTACACTGGGCTTTGATGGAGCACACGTAGTCAGGGCAAGCAGCCTCTTCTCCCAGCATGTATTTCTAGACTGTACTTTGTGTGAATATTTGTAATAAACGGGGCTGTTTCGTGCATGACTTACAGCGACGTAATCCAAGGGCTGTGACGTTCAGCGCACGGTGTTCTATCTACAGGGGTTGTGGTTGGTTGGTTGGTTTGTTTCCTTGAACCAAGTCTCACTGTTCTTGGTAAACCAGAGTTGAAAATATTTATTTTGCTGTAGAACTAAAAACGTTTGTCAGACTTTGTTTTGGGATTTGTGGCTCTTTTTTTTCCCCTTCTTTGTTGTGTTTTGCTTTCCTAGGAGATGAATTGTTTGTTGTCTTTATACCTGTTCTCCCCAATTTATAGGAGTGCTCTCCTGACAGGCGTTTCCCCAGTGTCAGACAGCCCTAAGCAGAATCACAGAGTGCTATGGGGTTGGAAGGGACTTCTGGAGATCATCTAGTCCAACTCCCTGGGACTGCCCCCTTCCTCTTGACACCCACCCTTTAAGTATTTGTGTGCATTGATCAGATCCCACCTCAGTTCTCTCTTCTCCAGACTGAAAATCATAGAATCATCTAGGTTGGAAGGGACCTTTAAGATGCTGATGAAATCAAACAGGGAGAGAGAGATCTGCTCCAAGCCTCTTCTCTGAGAGGAGCCTGCAGGCAGAGGCGAGTAACGGGGTGATGGTTAAATGCTTAGTCCTCGAGGATAATTTGAAAACCATTCTGAATTGGTGACTGTAGTAAAAAAAGCAGAGTAAAATTAGCATGTAAGCTGATTTTAAGCTTTATAACTCTATATGGGCATTGATACTATATGATATTTAAAAGTTAACACCCCGAACCGTGGTATTGTAACTACTGTGCTGGAGAGGGCCTGAACAGCAGGCTCCAAGGGGCCAAATCTGTTGAGGTTCCACAGATGATTCGGGAGCTGGTAACCCTGTAAAAATAGAACAGAGTACCAAGCAGCCCTTGAGCCTTTATTGCTCTGTGTCCTGGCCAGTATCTATGGAAAGAAGTTATCAAGCCCTCATTGATCACGGAGCTGGTTCTCGCTGGGCAGCTTTATTTAATGCCTGGGTTAGGCTGGTGTCAATAAAGAGGGAAAGGCCATTAGGGATTCAGGTGCACCACGTTTCCTGCAGGATGGGTCATTGCCTGCAGAGCTTCTAGGGCTCAGCATTCCCCTAACAAATATCCAGCAGTGAAGGGCTGGATGGGTAATTATAAAAGTAGTGTTGACAAGCGGGCGCTGGACCCCTGGGGAGTGCAGGAGCTGCATCTGCTGGTCAGTCTCCTCATTCTACTGGGGTTTTTTGATGTTAGGGGAGAAAATAGTGTGTGTTTGTTATTACTTAGATGCTTCCAGGCTTAGAAAGGATATAGTATTTGTATATTAATGGCATGGCCTTCAGAGAGGCCAAGTGCCAGGTCCTACACTTGGGCCACAACAACCCCATGGATGGCTACAGGCTTGGGGCAGTGTGGCTGGAGCTGCCTGGCAGAAGAGGACCTGGGGGTGCTGGTCTCTTCTCAGGGGCAATGAGCGATAGAAGGAGAGGGAATGGCTGCAAGCTGCAGCAGGGGAGGGTTAGGCTGGACATGAGGAAAAAGTTTTTCCCAGAGCGAGTGGTCAGTCAGTGGAATCAGCTGCCCAGGGAGGGGGTGGAGTCCCCATCCCTGACTGTGTTTCAGAGTAGATTGGATGTGGTGTTGAGGGATCTGGTGTAGGGGAGAACTTGTAGAGTAGGGCTGATGGTTGGACTTGATGATCCCAGGGGTCTCTTCCAACCTAAATGATTCTATGATTTCTTCAGTGGCAAGCAGTTTGGATTTAAAATAGCCTCCGTGCCCCGGGTGCTGCTGAGAATGGACAGGACCATGAAGGTCGGAAATGTCTTCTTCCTTATGGCTCCTGGAAATTCTAGGATTATGCCTTATGATCCCTCATTCTTAGCAGCAGAAGTGTTTTCTTTCCCTTTATCCTGATGCACAAGATGGGAAAGACAGGCTGCCAGCTTGGGCAACGATCTTACGCCTCCGTTGCTGAGGCCACGAATTGCAGAATAACTGAAACCTTAGTAATGGAAACCACCATCCTGCTCATCTCCAGAAGAGGGGCAGTTCCAAACGAGCTCTGTCTCCACTGGACCGCTGAGACCAACATCCCTCTTCCAGCTGGCCCAGCGAAACCTCCAGGATTGCTCTGGCTTCCCTTTCTCCTCTCGTGCCCAGTGGGATCACGCAGGCATTTGGGGTCACAAGGAATGTGCTGTTTTGACTCTGAAAGCTCAGCGGGAGTGTTCGCTAAAGACACAGCGCAGTTGTATCAGGCCCAAAAATAGGAGGGGAGGGAGGAGAAGGGGGGGAATGGAAAAGATGACTGCTTCCAACTGCAGCCAGGTTCCTGCTTCCCGTGTCCTGGCCCTGCCAGCAGCCTTGCCCGGGGACGGCGGCCACGGTTTAATGACCCTAACGAAACGGCGGAGCGTGGCGTGGAGCCACCCAGTCTCCCTTGGTTTGTGTCACAGGCTCTGCACAGCCCAGGAGTCACTGGTTCTCCTCTTGCTCAGGTGGCACAAAAGGAGCTGTTGTGTCCTGTCCCTCCTGTTCCGTGCCACTGGGTGGAAGTGAGCATACACTGTCCTTCTCCACATCCTTGGGGTCACTTGCTGGAGGCACAGAGAGCTTGTTCCGACCTGGCAGAGCTATTTTCATGCTTGGTTTTTAGCAAAGGCCTTGGGAGAGCTGTGCTAGAATGGCTTTTTTTTTGGGGGGGGGGTCTATGGCTTTGTTCCACGCTGTGTGGGCTCCAGTTTTGACTAGAGGTTTCGGTAACGGCCTCCCCCACTTCCCTGCCCAAAAATTCAGTCCCATCCAATTAATAATTGTGGGAGGTAGGATGCCTGAGGTCAGCTCTGTTTGTTTGATGGCTTCAGGCAGACCATTTAACTTCTTTCTAGATGGCTGGTTGCTCTTGTTTTGTTTTGTTACAGGGGTTTTTTGGGTTTTTTTAATGAGGATATTCACGAAATGCCTGCTTTCACCCGGATGAGTTTGTTCAGTCAATCTGTAGGAACTGAATCTGTAGGAACTTTCCTTTTTAATATTTTCATTGATGATATAGATAAGGACATAGAAAACACTATTAGTAAGTTTGCAGATGACACTAAGTTGGGTGGGAGTGTTGATCTGCTTGAGGACAGGGAAGCTCTACAGAGGGACCTGGACAGACTGGATAGATGGGCCAATGTTAATGGCATGGCCTTCAATGAGGCCAAGTGCCAGGTCCTACACTTGGGCCACACCAACCCCATGGATGGCTACAGGCTTGGGGCANACGGGCAATGAGCGATAGAAGGAGAGGGAATGGCTGCAAGCTGCAGCAGGGTAGGGTTAGGCTGGACATGAGGAAAAAATTTTTCCCAGAGAGAGTGGTCAGTCAGTGGAATCAGCTGCCCAGGGAGGTGGTGGAGTTCCCATCCCTGACTGTGTTTCAGAGTAGATTAGATGTGGTGTTGAGGGATCTGGTGTAGGGGAGAACTTGTAGAGTAGGGCTGATGGTTGGACTTGATGATCCCAGGGGTCTCTTCCAACCTAAATGATTCTATGATTCTATGATTCTATGAACTTAGATACATCCCAAGACCTTGATGCTGCTGCCAGGTTCAGCTCACAGAGCTGGTTAGCATCGCTTACAGACGTCAGCCACCACCCCATTGCGCTAAGAAAGCAGAAAATCCCTGCTCAGAACGCTGTTGTCTCAGCACTGCAGCTCCATGGGAAGTGTGTGGAGAAAGGTAAGGTGGTGTCTTACTTGTGTGCCACGTTTTCACCCAAACAGGCCTCGTGTCATCTGGGGAAGGATTTCTTTCTTTCTTTTAAATCCCAGACAACCCCCTGATCCTCAAAGGGCTGAGTGCTTCCTCCTACATGCTTTGGCATCTCAACTGCCTTGGGAACCGAGGCTCTTTGGAGTAAAAAGGAAGGTTGGGACAGAGACTGGATGAGGATTTGAGTGTATCTGGGCAAGCTTAGGCCAATTTATAAATGAGTCAGCCCTTACCCAACATGACAAATCCCATCAGCTTTTCCCAGACTTAGATGAGTTGATTAAAGGGATTGGAAAAGCAAAACAACCCCTCCTTCACCACCACCCCACCACCCCCCAGAGTAACTCTCTTGGATTATTCAAAGGTGAAGTGACAGTGTGATAACAGCTTGAAATGATCCTTGTCTCTGCCAATAACGCCGGACGGTGCTCTGACCTCTGGAGAGAAATGTTACCGGCCTCCCACGCTTTCTGGACGCATTACTCTGCCGCCAGCTTAATACCCAGGGCTTTCCCAGTTCCATTCCTGTGGCATGCAGATAGGAGATGACTAGAGGGACAAGTATTTGGGAAGGAAAAGGCACTCTGAGATGGGAGAAAGTGAAATGCAACCCAAATGCAAAGAGGCTTTCTGAAGGACAGCAGCTTGGATGCTGGGAAGCTGCTATGGATGTAGAAGGCTTGCTCCCAGCCTGGCCAGGCACTGGTGCAGTGGGCTCTGGGCACTGGTGCAGTGGGCTCTGGGCACTGCATTTCCACCCACTGTCTGTTTGTTCAGCTCGTTGCCTTTCTGTCAGTGCCGTTTGCTTTGCTGGGCCTCAGATCTCTGCCTCAGACAATGCAGGTGGGCTTCAACCAATCCTGGATGCATGCTGGAGAATCATAGAATTGTCTGGGTTGGAAGGGACCTTTGAGATCATCTAGTCCAACCATCAACCTAACTCTGATAAAACCCATCACTAACCCATGTCCCTCAGCACTATGCCAACAGGGATGGTGCCTGAACCACTGCCCTGTTCCTTGAGAGAAGAGACCAACCCCTGCCCCTTTAATCCCTCTTTCAGGGAGTTGTAGAGAGCAAGAAGCCTCCTGTCCTCTAGGCTAAATGAGGACCAGGACTGCAGAAAGCTGTGACAGGGTCAGGCTGGCCCTGTAGGACCCTCCAAAGTGTTTTCTTTCCCAGTAGGAACCTGGACAACAGGCGATGTGATGCAACAGCGGATCTGGCAAAGCGGTGGTAGAATCGGGTGAGGAAATGAGGAGCTGTTACTCAACCAGCTCTTGGCCCAAGGGTGTTATCACACCTCCCTTGATCTCTGAACTCACCAGCATGAATTTTAGTGAAGTTTGTGCAGATTGACAGCTCTTCTCCCACATTGATAAAGACAAAAAGGCTTGAAACAAGATATTTGTACCTCCCCTGAAAGGTCACGCGATGGACACTGATGTCTGGGGTGGCAATAAAGAGTCGGGGAGATTGAGAACCACTTACTTCACTGGAGCAAGACACTGGCTGGTAGGAGGGAATTAAAGGCTGCCTTTTGACCAAATAGCCAGGCCCTGTAAATCTCCTCCTGAAAGGTGTCAGCTCTGGTAGGCTGACAGGGGCTGGAGGAGGAAGCTGGGATCACAAAGCTGAGGATAAGGACATAGGAGTGAGCCTGGCTGGCTCTAGGATAGTGATGGAGCCGTGGATGGAGGCAACAGGGAACTTAACTCTCCTTGCTAATGCCCAAATTATTAGTGATCCAGGAAGGTTTGGGATTGCTCAGAGAAAAAACGTGTAAAGTGATCCCTCCTGCCAGATCTCTTTGGAGATGAGGCTTTGCTAGACAAGGCTGGGGTGTAGGGAGACAAAGCAAAGCTCCAAATCTCATCTTATACTTCCAAGCCTGGCTTCACTCTCCGCTGTAGTTTCCTGCTCTCCCTGGGGGATGTCTGCTGGTTTCCTGAAAACACAGCCTTCCTAGAAAGAAACAGTCTAAATCCTTCCCATTAGCTATTTGTCTTGGATTGTCTCACATGGCAAACAGTCTGTTGTGATTAGATATGAAGGTAAAGATATCTGTGGAGAGAGGGTTGTAGGGAAGGATGAATGTGAAACGCAGGGAAAACTTATCTTGGAGAAATAACCCCAAGAGGAGGCTGTTCCTGCCTCCTTGTTTACAAATAAAATGAGAAGAGAGAAAACACTGGGTTTCTGAAAGGGAAAATAGATATTTTTTTTCCTGTTCTAGACAGAGCTGGGGATAGGCACAGGGAAGAAAATGGGAATCCTTTGCAGGGATGGATGGGGAGGCTTTGGTGCAGCAGATGGCTAGTGACCATGGCAGCCACCGACCGCTTCTGCTGAGCCACGTGCTGGAGTTCTGGCCCGTAAGTGCTTGGCCATGAGGGTTTTGTGTCACACCAGGCCGTCTCAGCATGGGGAGCACTTGCTGCTGCTTCAAGACAGTCAATCCCCGCAGCTCTCTCGGGCTGTTGGAGTTATGCTAGTGAGCAGACGTGTAAGAGAATGTCCCCTTCAGGCCTGTGCTGCAGCATGGAGTGGCTTTTCTGCCATGTTTGTCCATTCAACCACTACAGCTGGCAGCCAGTTGGTTTTTAAACAGTTTCTAGTGAGGAGAAAGGAGTGTGTAGTTGTTGAGAACCTCCTGGGGTGATGCAGGAGTAGGGAGAGCTTCTCCTTGCCTTGGAGTTTCCACCGTGGTGTTTTAGCATCTCTTCTGTTTATGTCTGGTTGGTTGCTTTGAACAGTTGAGTTGAGAAACAAATAGGAAACCAAGCTCAACGCTGCCTCCCTCTTGGCTGCCTTTAATGAGGCATTGAGGAAATGAAACTGTTTGAGAGGATCTGCCAAAGGAAGCAATGGCACCGCCTGGAGATGCTTGTCCCACCCAAGACTCTGCACACAAGAAGGTCATGAGGTATTGTCTGCACCAAAAAACTCTCATCTTTAGTGCTTTTTACCTCCTGGTGTGTGTCTGTGTGGGACTGTGCTACCCATTAGGGCAGTGGCACTGGAGTGACAAGGGTCTTCCAAAGCCTCCCCACGGTTCATGTGGCACCTCCAGACACGCAGCCAGTAGTGATTAGTTTCCATCATAAACCCTCGTTAGCAACCAGGTCTTGAAACATTCCTGCCCAGAAAAGAAAATTACGAGAGAAAGAGTGAAAATAAAACTCTGTCCCAAGTGACTTTTATGCCCAATGGGGAAAACACTTGGAAAATCTTTGGAATCTACTTACTGCTGGGGTTTTGTTGCCAGTGGAAGGTGCCTAACCCAAACCCACGACAAAGGTGGAACGAGAGTCGGTGAAGGAACTGCTTTGCCCGCTGACAGGTTTGTGAATTTATATTTCATTATTTAGCTGGCACAAAAGGCCTGTCGTTCCTCCACACAATGAGCTGCCTGGCACTCCCCGGGGGCTCCAGTTACGCACCTGCATAAGTGTTTGCCAAACCAGCACCTCAGAAGAGAACCAATAAAGGCTACATAAAACATGTTTCTTTAAATAAGCAGCTCGGTGGTATTTTGCCTTGCTCATAAAGGTGCAGCCCTCCCACTCTAATGGGTATTACCTTCAGCCTGAGCGTGTTTGCTTTGGGTAGAAACTGCAGAGGCCACAGGGGAGCTATAGAAAAATTTAAGTTCCTGTAATTGTGGCTGCTTTTAGCTTTCACGGATTCCAATAGAAGCAGAAGTCTGATTCCTTAAGCACCTTCCCTCTTAAAAGCTTGTGCTACTCACAAAGAGCAAAACAGGTTCGTGTTATGAGGCCAGGGGCTGTCTGGGACTTCTCTGAAGCTGTAAGAGTAAGACCTGCTCTTCATCCGAGAGAAATGTAAGAAGCTACAAAGCTCCTTTAGAAAATCAGGTCACTGAGACTGTCGGAGCCATCAAATCCCAGGGCCTGGGGGAGACCCTGGGGCTGAGCTGTGTCCCTGGGGTTCAGACGCAGGAGGATGGGGCTGTGGAGCTTGGACAGGGGGGGAGGGCAAAGGAGGAAAGCTGCTCAGAAGGACCACAGGGGCAGCAAGAACATCTCAGACATGGGCAGTTAAGTCTGAGAAGAACCAAGTAGCAGTATTTGGGCAGAACGTGAGCTGAGAAGCAGAAAGAGCCTGTGTGCTCCCAGTGCTGCCTGCTGGTGTGGGGCAGTGCTGCAGGAGGCAGCCAGAGTGAGCAGACAGAACTGGAAACCCCAAGCCCTCCTCCTGACTTGCTGGTTGCGTGTGTAAATGTTTGCCAGGTCTGAAGGAGAAGCCTCAACAAGAGGAAATATACATATATATTGTTACAATGACTCTTGTGTTACTATAGAGCTACACGAAGGTGGAGCCTTCACGGAGCAAGTGGGCAAAAGACACAACAATGGATAACTGGCATTTTAACGTACACCAGTAATCTTATATGTTATTTGATATAACTACATCAGTATTACATTATATGAAAACAACCTAAGGCTGGGTTATGGATTTTGCTTTCTGTTGGGACTGGAGCTGGTGGGGCACCAAGCTGTTAGCCATTACTGTAAGAAAAGAATGGATTTTGGATGCTCACTTGTCCAAAGCTGTGAGGCTGAAAGGTCAAGACAAAAGCCCAGCTGTATCCACTGTGTTTTGTTCTTTACCCTTGGACAGGACACACATAACGAGGTGTTGAAGCCCTGGCAGCAGAAGGGACTTCTCAAACCAGCTTTATAAAGGGATGAGCACTTATAGGATGGTGTGAGGGAGATTCAAGACCAGAAGATGTAGGTTACCCAACTCCATGTTTTCTACCAGCAGCCAACAGAGTTGGTTTGGTAACTGTGAACCTGCAAGTGTCGTTTGCCCCTTCTTCATCTCCAGGGTAGGGTCTCTAGGGTGGTGGGTCTGCTCATCTCCCTCGCTGAGAACCCCGGCTGCCGCAGGGAAGGGAAGGAGAGCAGGAGGTATCACACAGTCGTGTGTCAGGAGGGTGGAGATGAAAAGGAGTCTCTTTTCCAAACCAGCATCATTAGGGGGAGAAAAAAAAAAGGCAAATCACAGCGTCTGCAAAGAAGCCCTTGAGGACAAAGATGGGAACAGGGTTGGGCAATGCAACAAATAGACCGTTTTTCATCACAATCTTATAATTGCTGTCTTGTTCCCAGCCTGCTCTTATGATAGACCTTGCAATACCCACTGGGGACTCTTCTAGGACGCAGCACTGTGAGGCAGAGCCTCATTGGAGCATGCTAGCGGGGAAGCTATGCTGGGCAAACTGGAGCCACGGCGTCAACTTGGGATCCAAAGTCCTCTTTTTTTCTTTTTTCTGTTTGTCTTAATGTATTTTTTTTTTAATATTTTTTTTTTCCTTTTGGCTCCAGAAACCCAGAGCAAGGAATGTAAATTGGCTTTGCAGAAGTATGTCAATTTTGGTGCCAAAGTTTCATTTGATATCATCTCTGTCTGGCACCTCCACAGCAGGTGCTTCCCGAGACGACCTGAGGCAGATGAGGTGCAGCAGAAACCCCGGGCTGAGCTCTGGTAACTCCATGGCTCGTGTCTCTTGCACAAGGTGACGTGCCCACCACCTGCCCTGCAGACTGTGTCCTGCTGCCATTGCCCCCAGCCACGGCTACAAAAGGGTTTTGCAGGAAGGCTGGGCTGCTCCTGCCTCCTTCACCCCCAACCCAAACCACCAGCCTCACAGTCAATGGGGCAAGAGTGATTAAACCTTTATTGCTCATTATGAGTTGCTCCTGTAAGCACTGAGTCTTGCTGACGCTGATCAGTCTACTCCCATGAGTAAAAAGTGCTCAGAGGATTCTCAGAGGAGGCAGATCTGCCCCTTTTGGGGGGAAGCAAGACCCTTCTCCTTGGGGGACCTTCCTGAAACCACTGGGACATGCTGTGGTGGTGTGAGACAGACCTTGTGCAGAGCTTGGCAGGGGTTTAAATGAGGCAACTGTGTCCCAGCATCTGTGATTGGGGTCTCCTGTAGTTGTGAGATCAGCCATGTCATCAGCAGTCGTGGTCATGTGGAGGGGGAGAAGGTCCTGCCTGAAGAAGGTCCTGAACCTGAGCTGTTGTGAAGGCAGAGTCCATGACTGAATACTCACCGAGTGGTGGGTTCATCACTGCTGCTCTGTACCTTGGTCTCTGCTAGTTCTCAGGCACACAAGGTGTCCTGATGCTCATTTCCATAGAAAGCAGAAATCTGGTGAACCAGAGAAGCTTTCTTCAGGCCTGGGGTTCGCTGCCATATTTGTCTGGATGCAGGAGAAGGCAGCATGTTGTAGTGAGAGTAATTTGCAGCATCAACCATAGTCAAAGGCAGGCCAGGAAGATCAAAATGCTTCCATGGATTTGTGGTAAGACAAGACTCTCAGCATCTTTCTCTTCCCTCAGCTGTGAGGGCAGACTCGCCTCACTGAGCTGGGAAGGCACGGGAGGGACTCAGCTCAGCTGGAGCCAGCCTGCTTTCCTGGGTGTTTTTCTGATCCAGAAGTGTTTGAAGGCACTAGGGTTTCAAGTAAGCTTGGATGAAATCACTGAGTGCCTCAAAGCTGCCCAGAATTTTCATGGTGAAAAAGGAGTTTCGACGAGACCCCCAACCAAAGGCGTGTGTTCCCACCCTGCCTTTAATTGCTAACCCTTGAGAGAGTAGACTAAATTGTTTTCCTGATGGGAGAAGGATCCTCCGTGTCCCACGACTTCCCTGCTCACATTTAAAAGCAAACTCCCATGGAAAGATTGCAAAAAATCCCCTGCTGGAAGATGCAATTAAACAATAGCCTCCTGGTAACGCAACAGGCAGATCCCTGGTGCCAGCCTCACTGAGCCCGTGCATGCTGACGGGTGACTGCTTCAAGGAAAGCAAGGGGACAGTAACTGACAGCCTTTTAGGAGAAAGGCTGATCTGTCTGCACAGAATGTGTCCTCTAACCCACCTTTGCAAATAAAGTAGTTTAACCCAGAGAGCCAAAGAGGGCTCTGGAGAACAAGTCCTGTGAGGAGAGGCTGAGGGAACTGGGCATGCTGAGTTTGGAGCAGAGGAGGCTGAGGGGAGACCTCCTTGCCCTCTACAACGCCCTGAAAGGAGGCTGTAGGGAGGTGGGTGTTGGCCTCTCCTCCCAAGTGAATAATGACAGGACCAGAGGAGATTGTCTGAAGCTGGGGCAGAGGAGGTTTAGATTAGATATTAGGAAGACTTACTTTCCTGAGAGGGTGGTGAGGCACTGGCAGAGCCTGCCCAGGGAGGTTGTGGAGTCACCAACCCTGGAGGTACTTATGAAACATGTAGATGTGGCACTTCAGGACATGCTCTAGTGCCTGAGATCGTTGGGTGTGGTGGGTGTTGTAGTGGTGGGGCTTTTTTGGGTGTGGGGTTTTTCTGTTTGTTTGTTTGGTGGTGGTTGGAGTCGATGATCTCAGAAGTCCCTTCCAAACATGAAGATCCTGTGATTCTGTGATATCTTGTGTCAGGCATCTTCTTCCACCCTCAGGACCCTGCAATGAAGCTCTCTAGCACAGTCTGCTCTGCTCTTCCATGCCCACCTCTCCTGGATTATCTCACCTTTGTAGCTGACTCAGAGCAATGGGCTGGTGTGTCAAGGAGAAGCTGCCTTGTTTCCACCTGAACTCATCCTTCCTGTCCCACCTAACGTGGAACTTCCACCCAGCTCTTCCCTCCCGTGGGGTGCCTACGAACTCAAGGGAGATCAGGATTACCCATCTCCTTCTTACAGGTAAAACGTGCTCTCGTTGGGTGCCTCGGAATCATAATGTGAGATGTGATGGAAAGGAATGGTGATATCATATCAAAAGAATGTTTCTTGTAGCTAGAAGCAGGTTTTTTTGCCCTGCTTTCTTTGGTTTTCACCAGACACAGCCCCGAGGGAAACCTTTTCATGTGATGCGGGGTAGTGTGGAGAATTAGTCATTTATATTAAATAAAAAAAAATAAAAAATAATTAAAAAAGGCAGGCTGTAGCTTGGCAGAAAGGCACGAGGGTGGCGTGGTTACAGCTGCAGGGCTTACATGGAGGCAGGTGAGGTGTTGCAGGGCAGTGACACTCGGCTGGGGGCCTTTTCCAGGAGGCCGAGTGCCTCAGCTTCCCCCGCCCTGAGGACCAGTGACAGCCACCCGGAGCGTCACGCTGCTGGTGGGAGGCAGAATACAGGTGCCTCCATTCTAAGTGGGATGAAAACGCATTCAGCCACGCTGGATTCTTCTCAGTGACGTCCAATGACAGGACAAGGGGCAATGGGTGGGAGCTGGAACAGAGGAGGTTCCACTTCAATATGAGAAAAAACTTCTTCAGGGTGAGGATGAAGGAACCCTGGCAGGGGCTGCCCAGGGAGGTGGTGGAGTCTCCTTCTCTGGAGACATTCAAAACCCACCTGGAGGCATTCCTGTGTGACCTGCTCTGGGTGTTCCTGCTCTGGCAGGGGGATTGGACTGGAGGAGCTTTCAAGGTCCCTTCCCATCCCTGATATTGATTCTGTGATTCTGTGAGCGTTAGTAAACTCTGTAAGACTGTTTATAGAGAAGGCCCAACACCGCTGGGAGCTGCAAAAAGAGATTGAGGAGTTCAGAGAGAGGGGACAGAACTGGGCACGGAGACAGAGGGGCCACTGTTTAACCCCTCATGTTCCCGGGGAGGGGGATGAGGGAAGGGTTGGGGAAGAAGAGGCTATTTGTTGCTTTAGCTTCTCTACTTTTCTCCTTGGGTCCCGCAGCTTCCTCCCCCAAGCGCGTAGCTCTTTTGTTCAGGCGTCCCTAGGCTTCTCCTCCCCTGCGGCCAGACAAATTGGACCTCGTTAAGCGTCCTCCCGCAGTTGCCCGGGCGCCAGGGCTGACAGTGTTGTGATGGCTAAAGAGGCTGCTGATGGGGACCCTGCCCTCTGCTGAGTGACAGCCCTGGCCTCCTGCCCGCCGGCCGGGGAGCAGCGCCGAGGGATGCTGCGGTAGGGCAGGATGGGCTGGAGCAGGAGAGAGGGTCTTCAACACTTGGTGAACGACGTCGCTTGGTAAATTCACAAGCTCTGAGCTGCTGTGTTCCTCTTTCTCTGGGCAGAGAGAGAAAAAAAAACCCTCTGGAGGCCAGGCAGGGAAGGTATGGAGTAGGGTTTGTGATGAGGGGTCTCGGGAAGCAGCACGACGCCGTGTCTTTGCTCTGCGAGCCTTGCTGCACTCCGGTATTCCTCGTTGCTGCAACGCAAACGCAGGGTAGAAGTCCCACAGAGAAGCCTCAGGGACACCACTCTGGGTCTCTTTGGCACAGCTGAAGGGCAACATTTTAGCTTTGTGAGACTTCTGGGGGTTTAATTCCAGTGAGGCAGAGGGTAATAATTAGCCTGTCGATGCCGTGGGCCATGCTGTGGCCTGAGCATTCGCTTTCCTGCGATGAGTGACCAATTGATTAGGATCAGTGCTGACAGCAGCAGCGAGTTAACAGCCCCAGGGGATGCTGGCTGTAGCCCTTGTTTTGCACTGGGCGATGTCTGCTCCTCCTACGCTTATTTTGCCTTTATTTTATAAATGCTAGGCAATTCTCACCAAAAATAATAAAAAAAGGAGGGCCTGGGCTATATTCCATGCAGACCAAAACTTTCCTTTTGATCATAGAAACTGAGCCTGAGCAGCAAAAATGTATGCTTTACTCTGCTCCTATACATATATATATATATATATATAATAGCTATACTTATGTGGAGAAGGGTATCAGAGGCTCAGATGACTGGAGGTGCTCGTACAGGCTGTCCTTACCCTGCTCTTGACTCAGCCAGCACTGACAGACACAGATAAGTGTCAATGGGATATTAGGAAATTAAGTGCCTGGTCTAATACACTGAAATTGTCTGCTCTAATAAACAGAAGTGTGGCTGGAGCTGCCTGGCAGAAAAGGACCTGGAGGTTCTAATTGACAAGCAGCTGAACATGAGCCAGCAGTGTGCCCAGGTGTCCAAGAAAGCCAAGGGCATCCTGGCTTGTATTAGAAATGGTGTGACCAGCAGAAGTAGGGAGGGGATTGTCCCCCTGTGCTCAGCACTGGGGAGGCACCCCCTTGAGTCTTGTGTCCAGTTCTGGGCACCTCAACATCAGAGAGATCTGGAGGGGCTGGAGCTGGTGCAGAGGAGGGACACAGAGCTGGGGAAGGGCCTCAGCCTAAGCACTTAGAGAGGTGCTTGTGATGGTTTATCCTGCAGAATTCCTGCTTTCTCAGCAGCGCTGGTCCTGTGCAGAATGGGTGTGAATGGGACTCAATTTCTTCTCTCTCTCAGCAGCAGCTGATTCAATAATAAATGTGCTTTGATACTGCAGCCGAGGAGAAAAGTGATAGAACGGGAGCTTCGCAGCAGAAATCAGTTGAACCAGTTCTAAGAAAAACATACATTTCTGGGTGGTAGTCCAGAACTGGGGGTTCCCAAATTACTCCAAAAACTGGGCATTTGTCAGTCAGGGACATGTGTTGGACTCTTATGCCAAGTTCAGAGAATCAAAGAACCGAGCTGCCTGTGGGCAGATATTACTGTTCCTCTTTGTAAGGAGGCATTTTCCTTTCCTCCACGTGTGTGTTTATTTTCTCACTGTCACCAGCTTGTGCTCCTTTCTCCCTTTGATCTTCAGATCAAAGAGCAGAAGGGGACGGGAGGTGGGGAGTGGGCAGGCAAAGCTAGGGGGAAAGCTGGTCACAGAATATTAGATTTCCCAACAAACGACCTAGGAAGAAACAAAAAGTAAAAGGAAAAGGGAAAAGGGAAGGAGAAGGGAAAAAGTCAAGATGCTCTAAAGAATTATTATGCTCATTGTCCACCCACATTATGTCTGTGCTCGGATCAGGCCGTGAGGACTAACACGATGAGTGAACTGGTGCTGGTTCCAGCCTGCTGTGTGTGTCCCCACCACCCAGGACTGCTCTCACCCACCCGGCCCAGCATAAGACACCAGTTCCTCATGTGAACTTGAGGCAAGAGCTGGGTCTCAGCTGGGAAGTGACACTTGGCAGAAGTGTCAGCTCGTTTATAGCCAGGGATGGCAGACAATAGCTGGCAGACCAATAAGAAGTGGTGGGAAAGGCAGCTTTCTAAGGCTCCAAAGGAGGAATTTGGTCCAAAGGAGTAATTCCTCCTTCAGTTTTCCTACTGGATCAACGGTGTCTGGACAACACAGGTGATTTACACTGGTACAGGAAGGTGTGCAGTGGGGGGTACATTGGGCTTAAACATGTAAGGTTTCTTCTAAGAAACTGAGCCTTGGAAAGAGTCAGGAGGAATCAGCTCTATCAGCCCCAAAAGTCTCTTTATCTTTCAGCATTTTGGCAGGTTCTGCAATCCCTCCCCCAGGCACAGCCGCTTCCGAGAGCACTAATTATGAGTGAAACACTATTCCAGCCCAAATGGGAGACGGCTGAAACCTCACAAGAGTCTTTCTGGAGTTCCCAGCTCAGCTTTGACTGGGAGAGGTTTCCCATAGCGTCTGTACCACTGTCTTTCTGGGAGTGATGTGTTTGTCTTCCTGTGAACGGGGTGGTCCTTTCCCATCCTTGTCCTGGGATGGTGCTTTCAGATATGGCTGAGGGCGTGTTTGCAAATGTACATGGCTCCTGGGGAACATGGAACTGATCCTTTCCACCTCCAGCCTGAAGGAACAGGGTGATTTCTGCTGATGGTCCACAGAGTGAAAGCAAAGCGCGTGTAAGCCGGGTAGTTGTGAAACAGAGGGATTTTAGAAATGTCTCTACTAAAGACAGTGCCTTTCCAAGCCTGGCCGTGGGCACGGAGCCAGGATGTATCACGAATCAAACTAACAAACCCCATTTTCACTGGGAGAGTGGGTTCCCTTCGGGTCCTGCAAACCCCTCCCTCCGCTCTCTCGTAAATAGCTTGAATACGCCGCAGGCGCCAAATCACTTGACCCAGGTTAGCCTGTGAACCGGGATGCTTTCTGCTCGGCTGCGTAGGACGGAGCCTGGATTTTTCCTCCCATTCTCTGGCTGTCAATCCAGGTAATAGTCAAAGGCCTTATCTGAAATGCATTAGACTTTCAGTGAATTGTCTGGGCTCCGGGCCCTGGGTGCTGAAGGCACTCGTGCGTGTAATGTGCAGAAGAGGCGCGACGGTAGCTTTTAACACCCCTTGCCTCATCTCCTTTCTTGGCCGGGGTTCAGCAAGTCTCTGCAGTCTGCCAGCAAGAAAACGTATCCCTTTGGGTTCAGATCCGTAGGGAGCGGTAGCTGATCGGCTGCAAGATGCTGCTTGGAGGGCTGCGAGCACTCAGCACCCGGTTTTGAGGCTATTTCACCTAATATAGGAAAGTTATTTCAGAGGCATAGATGGCTTCCACAGAGGCGACAGGAGCAGGGGGAAAGGAGAGGGAATGTGGCCCGGGCAGTTGGAAGGGGCAGAACTGGCTGGGAAGAGTCTGAGAGTGAGGGTTTGGGGAGGTATAGAATCATAGAATGGTTAGAGTTGGAAAGGACCTTAAAGATCATCAAGTTCTGATCACCTAGAGAGATTCTCAACTAAAAGACGGATGGATGTAAGACTTCATTTGAGATTGTGAAGGGGAATGAGCGGGGGAAGAGGGAAGACCTCTGGTTAGCTGAGACTCACTGATTTGGTACAGGGACTATAGGTTAGATTAGCATTAACTGATGCTTCTGCATAACTAAAGTTCTCTTTGTTCTTACCTGTGTTCTTCCTCTAGGGATAATGAGGGCTAATGGTTTTAAACTGAAAGAGGGGAGGCTTAGATTAGATCTCAGGAAGAACTTCTTTACTGTGAGAGTGGTGAGACCCTGGCCCAGGTTGCCAAGAGAAGCTGTGGCTGCCCCATCCCTGGAGTGGTTCAAGGCCAGGTTGGAGGGTGCTTGGATCAAGCTGGTCTGGTGGGAGGTGTCCCTGCCCAGGGCAGGGGGGTTGGAATGAGATGATCTTTAAGGTCCCTTCTGACCCAAACTATTCTATGAAGAGGATGATTCTCCTATCTGTCCTACCTCTTCACTGACTTTACTGATGATGAGAGGCAAATCCAATTATGAAGGTGTTTTTTTGGCATGATGTAGAAGCTAGTTAATGGAGGGACTGCTCAGAGTACCACCCTCATACAACCCCTGAACAAACACATAAGGGAACTCAGGAACTGGGTGGGAACCTCCCACTTCTCTGTGGAAGAAGGAACAGGCGTTTTCTAATTCCATTGATTACTCTGCAAGGCAAATTCTGTCATTTTCTAGATTTTTGCACAGTGTCTGGCAGAATAGGCTGACTATAACACAAACAATGCTGCTATTAGTGGGTCAGTCTCGATGAGTAGGAAGCCATGAATCACAGATGCGTAACAATTGTAGTTGGCCAGAGGGAATGAAATAGAGGGAAAGGAAAACACATCAGGATGTCAATGCAGCAGGATCAGAGCCAGTCCAATATATGTGGTTTGGCCAGCAAATTCCTAATTTGCCATGGCACACAGAGGAACTTTACAGGAATTAAAGGTCTGTCACTTGAATCCCATTTCAGGCTTCTGGAAAATGCTGTTAAGAAGCTGTCTTGGGGGGGCAGGCAGAAATTATTTCTTGTGACATAGTTTGCCAAAGAACTGGAATACATGATGATTTCTGACCGAGTTGTGATGAGACTATTTGTCTACTGTTAATGCATTTGACCCTCTCAAAGGGGCTGAGGTGGTCTCAGCCTGGTTAAACTGAGATGGGACAAGCTGGATTAGTTTTCTCTTCTGGGTGTGATTTAAGCACAATAGTAAGGAAAGCAAGGATGATTAAGGGATGGGAGCACCTCTCTTACGAGGAAAGGCTGAGAGAGCTGGGGCTCTTTAGCCTGGAGAAGAGAAGGCTGAGGGGAGACCTTATCTATGTTCACAGGTACCTGAAGGGTGGGTTGAAGGAGGATGGAGCTGGACTCTTTTCAGTGGTTTCCGCAATAGGACAAGGGACAACGGGCACAAGCTGGAACACAGGAGGTTCCATTCAAAAGTGAGGAAAAACTTCTTTGGGGTGAGGGTGTCAGAGCCCTGGCAGAGGCTGCCCGGGGAGGGTGTGGAGTCCCCTTCTCTGGAGACCTTCAAGCCCCACCTGGATGCAGCCCTGAGTGATGTGCTGTGGGCAGCCCTGCTTTAGCAGGCAGTTGGACTGGGTGATCCCTAGAGGTCTCTTCCAACGCTGACAATTCCCTGATTGTGTGAAAGAGCTGGGAATTGTAGTGTCAGCCTGAAATATGTGTAGCCTGAGAATGGTGGGAAAGGTGTGGAGCTGGAAGGACCTGTATGGCATCACCATCGGTTGAGTGCAGAGTGGTTCAGCAGCAGATGCCATGGCACTGTGGAACAAGAGCCAGCTTGTCGTTCCCTTTCCCCCTTCCTCTCTATTGTTTTATTTTTCCTCTCAGATTCTAATGACCCTCATCAGAGGTTATTAACCACTTAAGCTGTAATCCCATTGGAATGCCTGTTTCCAGAGCTACCCTTCTCACAAGCTACAAGATCTGAAACTGAAACCATTAATTTATTATTCCCTATTATTATATTTACCCAGTGATGTGAAGTGCAGTGAGAAAACTGTAGGGAACTGTGTCGCTTTTGCAGTATGCCCCAGCCAGCAATGGAAGCTGGAGGCATATGTTGTTTATAGTCAGGATATGAAGAGGCCTGGTCAGTACTGCCCACAGAGTGGACTTCTCCATCTGTATCTATTAACTGAAACCCTTCACAGAAAGGTTCTAAGGAGGGGAAGCAGAAACCCTAAACTGTCATGGGTTAGACCACATCTTTGGCACAAAATGGAGATTTCCTGTTAAAAACCATTTCTCTTTCCCACTATGTGTTCCCCTTAGCTCTCTGCTATGCAGATAAGTATGCCATGACTTCAGCCAGCGCTCCAACAGGAGGACTTCAGTGGCCCAGAGAACCGAGGGCCAACAAGTCTGCGGCCGAAGGGCTCAGGAGGCACCACTGCCACCACTCAGCCCAACCTCAGGAGAGAGCAAATGAGCAAAAGGAGCTGGAGGGTATGACCAGAGACAACCCGAGTTACTGATGTGAAGATAGTCTTGTCACACTCTGTCACTGGCCAAAGCTAAAATAATTAGAATAGTGCATGGGTGAGCTTTGCAGCAGGTTTCTTTACCCTGTTTTCACAGCTACCTTGGCAGGGGGGAGGTGAGCTGAGTCAAGCGTGGGAAGAATAATGCCTTAGCAGGGAACAAATGTGTTCTGCTCCAGTATTAACCCTTGCTCCCTACATCAAATACTCCCTCATCCTCCTGAAAAGGGTAGATGAACTGTCTGCAGACACAAAGTAAGTAGGAGTGTTTGGTTCTGACGTTTGAAAGGAGAAACCATTGTGGTACTGCTGCTTGGAAAGCTGGTGTGTAAGGCTGGCCAGCAGAAGAACCCATAAGAATCTTGTAAGAGGTGGGTTTTTTTAATTTTTAAGGGGAGAGAAAACAGGAAAGTTAGAGTTTCACAATGTCTGTGCAGAAAGAAACAAGAGACTGGGTCAGTAAGTCCAAGCTCTTGACTGGAAATCTAGAAGCAGGACTAATTTATGGTTTGCTAGGTAATCTGTATGAAATTCCAGGAGCGAGAAGGCATTCATGGACCCATTCTGAGACGGCTTCTAGTCCTTGGGCTTGGCCAGGAAGGAAGTGAGAGCCCTTATACTCACTGGGATCTTGCCTGGGGGCCAAGGCTGAGATCCAGGCCACAACCACATCCTGCAGTTCCAGCCTGGGCGATAACTGTCCCAAAGCTCTCCTGTGGTCGGTGGAGCCTCACCTCAGAGGGTGTCGGGTGCCACAGAGAAGGTTAAGCCTTGGATGTCCCAATGCACCTGGTGCACTGGCAGAGATGCCCACAAGAAGCTTGCCAAAGCCTTGTCAGCATGATGCCTGGCTAGATCCAGGGCTGTGGGTCCCAGAAATAGCCACTCCAAGCTTTTGTGTGCACAGCAACGTGGAAATTTGCTCTCTTAGGTTTCCCCAGGTATAACCAGACGTTACTAACGTTCTGTGCTTAGGACTGGTGCAGGGCTGTGTGAAGTTTCAAGGCTGGTAGGCCCTGCTGTTCCTATGGTTGAGTCCAAACATCTCAATCATGTTCTACTCTGGGATGTTTTTCCCGGCTGTTGTCTGAGCTATGCCCTCTGTCCGTTTGGGTGTCTTGGTTCTCATGAAGTGCTGAGAAAGAGGTTGTCAGTCTGTGAGCTTAGAATTGGAGAGAAGGGCAGGGTATTGAGTGTTTTCAATGGTTTCAGAAGGAATTAATTCCCTGCATGTTCATCTGCATTCACACTTCTTCCTTCCCTGCTGAAGACAATCGCTAGGTGATTCAGGATGCTATAGGAAGTTTGTGAATTGATGCATAGTACAAAAGGGCTAGCTTTCTGCTTGCTCATTTCTCCTGTTGCTTTACTCTCAGCTTTACTTTCATGACATTTAAGGCCTATGGAAATACTCCTCTATTGAAGAAGGCACATAACTGCAGGCTGGATGGCGTGTGTGTGTGAAGTGATTTGCTAGTGAATCCATGGGCATCAGGTGTATCAGTTCTAAGGGCTGGAAGAATTAAGGCATTAAGGCATGCAATCACTAGGCTGGAACCATTTTCTTCTTGACTTCTAATTATGTTCCAGTTCTTAGAAGAATTCCACCCATTGCAAATAGATGGAGGGTGAGGAGCAAACCACCATGCATGTGGGAAAAGTCAATGCAGTCCTCTAAAGGGAAAGAGAGTGATAATTCTAGGCTACAACCAGCAGGAAAAATCAATCTGCTTATGACCCTTTCAAGTGACAAACTTGTGTATTAAGTCTATGTTCATTAATGGGCTTACTGGAGGCAGGTCTCTTCAGTTCCCATCCTGGCTCTGCTGCACACTTGAATTTTTTGGATGGCATCAGACAAGACACTTTCCTTCTATGCAATTTTGTTTAACTGCTAGTGAAATAAGGAGGGGGAAAAACAAAAAGCTTCATTCATTTTCTAGAGGGGAGATCCTGTAGATACATTTGTGAAAGTCTTCACAGCTCTCAGAGAACTGAAACAAAAGAAAAAACCCCTTCATGAAATTCCAGTCTATTTTCTTTAACAGCCCCTTCTTTCTTTAGAAGTCAGCTGCTGCCCCTTGCTGCAAGACAGAAAGAAACCTTAAAGGCATGGGTGAGAGCACAGCTCTTGCTCAGACTGCAAATCTTCCAAAGGATTAGGGTTTTTACTTCAAATAGAGGAATGTAAATGTGTCTGGCTCCATAGTGGCTGGAAATTTCTCGCTGGAGCCAATGTTGGGCCATACTTGGCGGTGACGAGACGTTTGTTTGCCCACCCTGGTTGGACTGTAGCTCTCGGGCTGGAAAATGTTAAAATGGGCTGTGCATGCTTTTGGTGTCATAAAGCAGAGTTGGAGGAGGTGGGGAGGGGGGAGAAGAGGGCTTGGGAGGAGGAACTGGATATAGGTGATTATTCTCCGGTGCTCACAGTTGTATGTACTGAGGATGAGCAGCTGGGGGAAGAAGTTGGGTTCATTTAGTCTGACTGTAAGGCTGGGGGTTTGGGCTCATCTATTCCCCACCTCTCCCCACCTTCTGTGTCTTTTAGCCATTGTTTTTGTCCACTTGCAGAGTCACAGAGGTATTTGGGGCTCTAAATCCTGCTGAGGCCGGTGGGGATTTGGCATTTAAATGCCTTTGTGGTTTCAGGCTCTCTTTGCAAATGAGGGCAAGGTGTCCTGCCAGTGAGTAGGCAAAAGAGAAATGTGGAGCAGCAGAGCCAGCAGTTGGCAGGTACGCAGTAGAGGTAAGAAGGATCGCTGCCCCGGGACCAGGCAACCTGCATATGCTGCTAGTGGGTCCTCAGGAAAGAGCCCAGCCCTGTTCTGAAATCTAATGGCTCTATCAAGGTTACTGCTATGAAACAAGCAGGGGTTTGGCCCAGAGCAGGGGAATTATAAAAGGGCATGAGACACCACAAAAGTGGCCCGAAATGAATGCTCAGAGAAAGTAATGATGGGGCAAACACAGCCGGGTTCCAAGTGTAGGATGCCTCTAACAATTTAAAGACTAATGATAAATTGACAGAATTAGTCTGTTCAGTAACAGGATCCAGTCTTCCATCCTGCTCTGCCAGGGACTGAAGAGGTTAATTGAAGTCATCGTAGAAAAGTACAGGACCAAGGGCTGAAAGGTTCATCTCTTGGTTATAAACCACACGAATCAGGGACCACTCTACTTGATGCAGGCAGAAGCTCTCGGCTGAAGTTCTTCTTTGGGCCATTCTCTTTCCAGCAGAACCCTTCTCCTAACTCCTAGTGAACACCAAAGTGTCTTTCAATCCTGACCCTTACTGTCCTTTCCAAAGAAATATGTTGAGTCTGGGGTTTTGACAGGCTCAGTGCTTTAGCCCTCAATGGCAGTTTGTATTTACGTAAGCGGAACACTAATATTTACTTAAGATTATACTGTATTTTTCATGACTGAAGGGAAGATTATGCTGCATGCTTTTTATATTTAAGAGGTGGGGAAGAGGGAATGGTCCCGTGGCGTGCCGAAAGGACCAGAGACTGCTCTGCTTTGCATTAAGTATGATAACTGGAGCAGAGGGGGGATTGGGACTAGAAACAGAGTTGCCCAAAAGCAGTGGCAATGTGTGCTAACCCCATTTCTCCAGAATCACAAGGTGAAGGGTGGAAGAGGGGAAACCCTCTGTTTAGCTTAGACTCACTGGTTTGGTACAGGGACCGAGGTTAGTCCAGCACTGGTAGATACCTCTGCATAAATAAGGTTCTGCTTGTTCTGCTCTACACCAAATGGATGTCTGATTACACAGTGAGGAATATAAACAATTATGTTTATACATATATATTGTGTCAGTATGAGCATTTATATTTGATAACAAATATATAGTATATTGTTAGGTATTGATATATAATTTTAAGGTCATGTTAGCACAGCAAAAAAGAGCTGTAGAAATATTAGGCTAGTAAGGACGTGTAACTCACACATCTTTAGTCCAAACATCACCAATACCAATAAATGCAACACCTTTTCAATAGGTTGATAGCAAACATTCCTTTCCAAAGCTAAAATATGTTCTGAAATCTACCCAGTACCTCTTTAAATAACATTTATGTAATCTAAGAGAGGAAATTCCCATACACTGAATGACGCAGATGTAATTTTGTTCCAGGCAAAGGCAGGAAATCCAATGGTAAGCCTGAAATTCTACACTTGGCCATTTCTGTTGTGCCTCAACAATAACATGTATTGTAGAAGTAGCAGCTACCCAGCTAGAGCCCTGCATGAGACACATCTGTGCCTCTTCTGCAAAGGCTACACGGCTCTTTTCAGACTGAAATGAGTGGGGAAAGTGCAATGAAAATCACTGTCTCGTATCTTTTTAGCATCAGGGCCTTGGTTCTTCACTTCAGGCTGTCCTCAGTACGGACCTTCTATCCCTTGCTGGCACAGGATGGTGGCAAAAGGTCCGTCTTTGCTCTGTTGTGCAAAGGCAACCAAAGCAGTGTCCTT
Source organism: Jacana jacana (assembly GCA_013400555.1). Lineage (NCBI taxonomy): Eukaryota > Metazoa > Chordata > Aves > Charadriiformes > Jacanidae > Jacana > Jacana jacana. Next base: position 119,399 of record VZTM01009668.1, on the reverse strand, counting down.
CTTCCAGGCCTGTAATAAAGTTTAAGCTCTATTTTAATTGTTCCCACCATCCAGCAGGCAGGATTAGTTGCCAGGGCAAGTGCTGGCACTGCCACAGACAACGGGTCTGCAGATCTCAGCAGCCCAGGGAGTTGGACCTTCCAAAGCAAGCGTTGCCATCTGCAAATTTAACCACAGGCACCAAACCACTGGCACAAAGAAATATACTGGCAGTAACAGAAAAGAGAGAGGCTGGGCAACTGTCCCTTCAGGAGAGAGGGCCCTGGTGTCTTTCCACGTGAAGTGCTTTCCTTGCCCACACAAATGCACTAACGACATTACCACCAGGTATCAGCAGTGTCTTAAAACCCTTGGGAAGAGACTTGGGACCGGAAAGCCCAGGCTGGTGTGTTTCTCCAGAGACCACACACGTGCTGTATTTATGAACCAAAGAAACAAAAACTAAGTTGTCTCCCTTTTATAAAAAAAAAAAAAAGAAGAGAAATACCTGAATAACAGAAGTGTGTGGTCTGGCAGTGCCTCCCTATCCTTTGCTTAACTTACTGGAGAAACAAATACAACCGCCTTTAATTTTTATCACTTTGCTCACATTTCGCTCCTGTTTAAGCTTTTGAGAGAAACCTTGGGAGTAAGCCTTCAAAAGAAGCACTGCCTTGTGACTAGTGATTGCAACAGCCCCGGGTTCAGGTAAGGCTGATGAAGGGCAGCACATGGTTTCAGTGCTTCTGGAGACCTTAGATCAGCTTCACGTGGTTTATCCTGCCCTGGCAGTGATGACATGGATGTCCCCTCACAGTCACCTCCTTCCTAACTTGCTATGAGCCTAAGAAACCCTTCTGAATACAACTTGTGTGTCTCTACAGGCCAGACAGCCTGAAAGAATTCTTCTGGAAGTGATTTGAATTCCTCCAACGTGTCTCTTCTCCTCCCTAGGGCACTGACTTGCAGTGTGATTACGGGTGCTTGAGAGCTGCAGTTAACGAACCTCCAATCTGGAACAGGAAATATCATATGGTTTTCAAAGGTCAGCAGGCAGAGAGTTAAGGTATTCACCAGCCTTTATCAAGGTTTGTGGTACAAATATGCCCCAAGCAAAGCAATGAAAAACTGGTTTTTCTCCCTCATTTCAGCAGTTCAGGTGCATCCGAAGCTGAGGAAAGAAAGGCTCTGGACTTTATGGTGGGTTTGGTTCTGGTTCTCTGTAGGTAGATCTCTCTAGGGTATCTGCTGTGGCTTTTCATCTGGAGAAAGCAGGTGTCTATATCTGCTGCTCTTCATTTTTAATCTTACATTAGTACCCTCAGATGAGGCCTTTAGGATAGACAGTCACTTCTTTAAAAATCTCTTAGTATAAAGAGAGAAACTGAGAGGCAAGTGATGTGTTCAGCATCACTCAGGTGCAGGTTTTGTCTTCACTCCCTTATGTATCCAAGTCCCATTCAGAATGTGTTAAGAAAACAGAGTCTTCATGCCTTTTGACATGATCCTGCCTGAGGAGCGGTGAGCCCCATGATGGTGGGTGCTGGCCAGCAGAGCACCAGCAACCTGGGGCTGGCAGCCTTATTTCTGGTTGTCCAGACACCTTGTGCTTTCTTCTTGCACGTGCTTTTCTTCTCAGTTTGTGTCAGCAGACGGGGTGCATCCTCACAAATAAGGTGTGTGATCAGCTTGGCCCTGGGGCAGAAAGCCAAACTTAAAGTCATCTCAAAGTGCCTGTACCTCCTGCTAAGTTGTCTTTTCCCAGTGCACGGGGAGCCCTAAAGCAGCTTCCCCAGCTCTCAGCACAGCATTGGGAACTGGGAGGATTCATCCATGGCCTCTGTCAGAGCTTCAGAGGACCAATCATTAACTTATCTCTTTGTTTGTTTGTTTGTGTGTTTAATTGGCCTTGGTCAGATTTTGCAGGAGTGGTTTTAATTAGCCCTGCTTGGCTATTAAGCACCTGCCCAAAGAAGCCTGGCTGGCTGTGGAAAAGTGAGATAAGAATTTGGGAAGGTCTGTGCGGTGCCAGCCAACTCACTGCTCATGAAAGGAGCTGCTCAGGCCAGCACTGGCACTTCTATAAAGGAAAGCTGGTCCCTTTGAGGTCCAGGTCTATCTGCTTTTATCGCTCTGCAGGCTCTTCAGTCTAACTCCCTGGCATTTACTTACAGCTGGTTGATACTTCCCCGAACAAACGATTTGAGCTCAGAAAAAAGGGCAGCTCTTTTTTCCAGACCATTTGGAGACCAATGAATGCAGCTACAGGGGAAGACTGCAACGTGTTTAGAGCTTGGGGCTTTGAGAAGCTCCCCGAGATCTGGAGACCTTTCTGACCTCAGCTGTAGGTGTCTGCAAAAATAAACCAGAGAGCTTGTGAAAGTTGGGAGGCTCCCTGAAACATATCCAGTATTTCTCCCTTCAACCCATCTGTAAAATACCTTAGGACAAATGCTTCCAGAGCTCAGGCCTCTGGTGTGAAGGTCTTAAGAACAATTAGAACAGAAACAAAAACGTGGCTGAAAAGACCTCACTTCAGAGAGGTTCTAAGATTGTCAAAGATTAAAAAATTATCAGAGGGAAAAAAAAAAATCTCTGAAATTCATTGTCACTCTCACAAAGTGTCCCAATGAGGCTCATCTTATTCCTTCTCACTCTGTTTTAAATCTCTCATGTCTGGTTGGCTTCTGACACTCAGTTATGCCAAGAAAACCCTTCTGAATTTATCAAGCTGGAGTCAGTATAAACAAAAGTGAAATTGAATCTATCATTTGCAAATCCCAGTCCGGTGCAAAGCTAAGGTGTGCTCCAAAAGACCTCTGTCGTGCAGGCATGTGCAAATTAGCAAGGTGAATCCACACATGAATTCGGGTGCAAACCCAGACCAAGGTACCTGTGTGTGCAGCGCTGAGCTGAAAAGTTTGCCTGGGATGTCAGACAGCGTTGGGGTGACACAAGAAGATGACAGAAAGAGGGATGATTCCTCGGAGACTGCCTGGGGCCAGCCGCAATTCCCAGTGAAATAAGATTAAGGGAGCTCAGAGATACTGTCATGTTTGGCCCATGGCTCCTGCTCCCAAGAGTGCTGAAATCAAACTGCCAGAAACCTGAGAGTCTGGAATGTGCACTAAAATAAATATTTCCTCATAGGTGTTTGTTTTGTCTGGGGGTTACTAATCAGGTTGACAGGGCTAAGAACCAGCCCCCTGCTTCGGGTTTATCCAGGTTCTGACTGCCATTCTCCTACTATGGATTTTGTGGCTTCTCTGCTGAAGCCTTGGTCTCTCATCCCTCGCCTAGTGAGAAGGGATGAGTGATGGAGCTTGTGCTGGGCACGACATATCATAGACCTTTGTCTCCAACAGACAGGGCTGTTGTGGAATCACGGAATTATACAGGTTGGAAGGAACTCCAGAGTTTGTCAGTCCAGCCCACGCGTGAGCAGGGCAGCAGGGCAAACTTCTCCTCTACAGAACTCAGCTCAACGTGAGCCTGGTTTTCTATGCTCTGTACTCTTTTTGCAGCAAGCAGTAGAAGTCTTAGCAAAGCAGCTTTTTGCCTTTTTTTTTTTGAAAGCAATTTCTTACACCTTGTAGTCCCTAAACGAAGTGCATGTCCTGTGCGAATGGCTTTGACTGGGATTTCTCCAAGGAAAAGAATTTGCTGGGAGGTGAGGTTTTTAGATCTGGTAGAAGAGAGCCAGTCACTAGCCCTGTGATGGTTTTGGAAAGGATCCAGTTGACCTTGTCCTCCCAGTTGTGGAATGAGTGTGTCACAGCTTTCATTTTCCAGAAATATTCCACGCTTGGCGAAGGAGAGCGGTCAGCAGATCTTGCTAAACAAATCTGTTATGAAATCCGCACACACCTTGCAAGCCTGGACAATGCAAAGGGAGCTCTCTGTGCTAAGATGCCCTGACCAAGCAGTTGGACTGGAAAATCTGACTGGGAGGAGGAACCGAAGGCCTGGAAACAAAGGTACTGGGGAAAATGGGCAAAAGCAGTTCCTTCTATAGTAGGAACTGGATTGTGTGTCCAATCTATGGCCTCCTTACGTGGTCCATGGCCGTGCTGTCTGCCTGGGAGCCCTGCTGTGATTATTGCTTGATAAGGTTGGGAGGGATCTATCTCAGATAGAAGGTGTGTGACCTTCTGCTTTCCAATGGCAGGGCTGCCACATCCCATACAGGCAAGATATCTTGGTTAGTGGCTTTTTCTCCTGCTGTTTTTTAGCTCCTTGTAATCATTTTCCTGCACTTTGTGCTATTCCTGAATCTCAGCAAGTGCTTACTTCTGAAGAACACAAATTCCAGAAATCAGTTTGTTTATAAAATCAAGGGGCTGGCTATGCTTGGACGCCTCTGATTTGTTTTATATTCGAAGATCCAAAGTATAGAAAAAAGTCTTGCATTCCTAGAGCTCCTTTCATACCAAAAAAACACGCTGAAAGCCAGGAGTTCTCCCTCTCTGTGGCATGGTGGCTGGAAACCCTGGCCACGGCTGAGGCTCAGCCCTTTGTGTGAGCCCAGCAAGTCCTCTCTGCCCTTAGGTCCAAACCCACGTCCAGGTACTTTATTGGCTTAGGGTTCCTCATCCTGCAGGATGGAGCCATAAAGGAACCTAGAGAAAGGTGGAATCTCTGGGAATTTCAGTGCTATATGTGTAATTAGTGCAAAGGGGGGAAAAAAGTGAATCTCCCTTGTCAGAAGCTCTGAAACAAGACTAGTTGTTGTTTGTGTGTGTAGCAGAACCCAGTGGATCTGGGCAGTGGATGGCAGTCTCTGTCACATGGGAGAGAAAGTTAGAGTTTGTCCTTGGTATTCATCCATCTCTTGGCCTCATCCTTCACTTCCTGGTGGCATTTTTGTACTCTGGCTTGTGTTGGCTGGAAGGGAGGATAGAGGCAGAGGAGGAGACTTCTGCCACACAGTGGCAGCCACAGATTTATCATGTGCTGGGTGTCTTTCTTGAACCAACAAGAAATCCTCAAACAGCCTGTGGTCATGATGAACACATGTGACCTGTGGCAGGGGTGATTCTTCCTTTGCAAACTGATGTATTGGTGATATGGCTTTCAAAGCCATGATTGTCTTTTCTACAGAAATGCTTTTGTATCATGGAGGAGAAAGGAGATGTAGAAGGTAAACTGGTCCCACTTGTTAAGAAGGAGACAAAGATTTGGGCTGTTTTTTTCTCAGCTCTAATATTAACCAGAGTCTAACTCCATCTCTTCTTGGTGTTTTGTGTAGCTGTATCAGACTTCTCACCATCCCCAAGACCCACTTGGGCTTCTTTCCTCCTGAGACTTCTGTGAGGTCTTAGTGGAAGCTGATGTCTTGAAAAGAGCAGAGGTCTTCATCTGAATTTGGGGTGCTTGCAGCTAAATCCCAGACAAAGAGATAATTTCTTCTTGATAAACACCAATGGGTTGCTTTGATTTGGTGGCGTTTTTTCCCAGTCATGAAAGAAAACTGAGTGGATGCATGCCATTCCTAGCTGACAGTCCCAGCAATTTAAGTGCCTTCAGAGAAGCAACGGAGCCCTTGTCAGTGATATCTGGATCTAATTTACACAGAGCTAAGAAAGGCTAAATTATGAGGACAGAGAAGAGGTGTCCCTAGCAGGTCTATATAAGCTGCACAGCTCTGTTAGTGACAGTCCTTCACCAGGCCACAAGTGCTCTCAGTTTGCAAATGAAACAGATGAAATAGGACCAAAATTTGAACAAACTTGTGGTTTTCTACATGTTTTCTTCAGCAGATAGAAACTATTTACTATTCAGTAAATAGTTGATATTTGTTAGATTGTTACCGCTCTTTGAAAGAAGCGGGTTATGAAGCAATTCTTAAATTTTGAGACGTGAACGCAACCAACTGCTGCCAGTCCATCCTCTGAACTGCATGAACTACCTGGATCTTCAGTGGAATAGCAGGTGACTCGTCCCCCTGCTTCCAGATCTGGTTTGCAGAAGAGGCAGAAAAATCTCGAGTCTCTTTCTGAAGCTCATTAGACACTTCCAAGTTAAATTGTGAGGAAAAGAAAGCCTGAGGAATATAACCTTTCTACACTTTGTGAACATCAACTTTTATTCTGAGACCAAGAAGAAAAAAAAACCTCACCCTGTGAGACAGAAAATAAATTGGGAGAAAGGAGAGTTCAGTGAACTTCTTGAAACTGCTGAAAAAGAGTTCTAGAAGACTCTTCTGGAAAACATTAGGCATATACCAGTATGTGTCGTCTTTGGTAGAAAACAGCTTTGTGGGCCATGATTGTGTTTCCTAATATTTAGAATCATAGAATCATAGAATCATTTAGGTTGGAAGGGACCCTTGGGATCATCCAGTCCAACCATCAGCCCTACTCTACAAGTTCTCCCCTACACCAGATCCCTCAACGCCACATCTAATCTACTCTGAAACACAGTCAGGGAGGGTGATTCCACCACCTCCCTGGGCAGCTGATTCCACTGACTGACCACTCTCTCTGGGAAAAATTTTTTCCTAATGTCCAGCCTAACCCTACCCTGCTGCAGCTTGCAGCCATTCCCTCTTGTTCTTGTTACTTGCATCCATGGATCCCAGGTTGCCACCATGAGATAAGGAGAAACCAACCTTCTGTGCCCCAGGCTGGCTGATTTTGAAGGAACCAACCACAGCAGTGAGGGGAAGAGAGTAGAAATGAAATCATCCACCCACCCTGGTAGACGCCTGCTGGAGGAGATGCTGTGCTTGGGGGCTTGGTGTTTTGGGCTGGGAACATATCAGACATGGCCTCTATCCTTCCACTGTCTTACGTGGTCGAGCCACATAATTTCCTTGTACCTGGTTTTCTGAATTCTGAGATATGACTGATGTGCTTGGAGATCCTGGGAAAAAAGATACCATAGAAGTATCTGTGGATCTTACAATGTAAAGGTGAAGCACAGAGCTAACCAACTGCTAGAAGGCATAGCACATCCTACCTTTCTTCTGGTCATGATCTCTAGCTTTCATGAGTTCAATCCAATTTGGATTTAGGGCTAACGCAGCTGAGGCTGGAGTCAAAGCAGGTCAGAGCCAAAGCTACAAGCCAACAAATACTGTTTGGGAGCCTGTGTGCTGAAGTGAGCTTGTGCCTCTGCCCATGGGTTTGCCTTCTGCCTGTGTGGTTCTGTGGTGGCCCCAGTTATGACTTCAGAAAGGACAGAGAATAAGTAGCTGAGAATGAATAGTGTTATTCTTCCACAGCTCATTAAATCTCTCATAAGTGACTTGCTGTGTTGCTTTTGGGAGGATGTTTTGTGGTTGCTGAAGGGAAGATGGCTAATGTGTTTATTTGTATGTTGCAGTTTGGAAAATTGCTTAAGTTGTATTTCTGTCTGTTTCAGTTGGGGACTCGGCTGGCGCTGACACTGGAGAGGTTGCCAAAGCTGGTGAAAGGGAAGGCAGGCAGCAGGGGGAAAGAGGGCTTTTCCCTCTCTCTTATCAAGGACACAATCCCTACGGCGCCTTGCATGGTGCCCTTTATGCTTGACACACCAGAGACCTCACCCTTGTCTTCTCAAAGGGGAGACAGGAGTGAAACAGCCCGGCTGGGTGGAAGTCATCTTCCCTTCTGTGTGTTTTCTGGCTGATCTGTTTGACTCCCTTTCTGATAAGAGTATTAACTATATGTTGCTGAGAGGGGACTTCTGTCATGGGGCAGTCACTGCACATATGAGCGGGGTAAACCCTCCTTTCCTCACAGATTTACAAAATCCCTATTGAGATCCCGAATGTGGCACTTGTGATTTGGGTCTGATAGAATTAAATCAGCCCTCAGGGAAGGAAATAGTCTAGAAGGCTCTTGAAGTACTGCTCAGCCTTGTCTTCTCGGTATGGTCTATACCACAGGGATCTGGTGTAGGGGAGAACTTGTAGGGTAGGGCTGATGGTTGGACTTGATGATCCCAAAGGTCTCTTCCAACCTGAATGATTCTATGATTCTATGAAAAAAACCTAGAACAACGCTGTGTCCATAGAAGTAGTCTAGATGATGTCTGTGCAATCACAGGAGAATAGCTACCTACTGACTGCTTCTACATGGATGGGGAGTCGTAGTGAAAGGATGAGCTGCGGGGTCGTTTCACCACTCCCACGTGTCTGCTGGATATCAGCAGGTATGAATCTATTGCTGTCAAAGAAGCTGCACCTTCTTGAAGTGTGAATCTGGTTTCCCATGGAGTCAACTTCCACGTGGTACCTGTACTCAATCCCTGTCCGGAGGAAGACGTGGAGAAAAGGAGAGTAACATTGGTCTGTGATGGTGTTATACAGAGACGTCACCCCCCTGACATGTCATGGGAGGGGAGCAAGTTGCTGAGGATGCCATGGCCACATGTTGTGGTCTTATGATGAAGGAGCTTTACACATGTTGTCTTGTTGAGTGAAAGAGACCCAGAGCTGGTAGCTGTTTCCCCAGGACAATCCCGTCTCAATCCTGCTGTGCTGCTTCGAGTCTCTCACAGCCTTCAGCCGTCACTCTCTCCTTACCTCCCCTGGCTCCACTCGTCACAACATGGGTGGCATATCCAGTCCAAGTAGACTATGCTTTCCTGCTGTTAGATTATTCTTGGCAGCCTGGAGGTTCTTTATAACCGGTTCTCTGAGGGAGCTAAGAAGGATCAACACACGCTGTGTCATTTTGTCTGGGAGGTGATGAGGAGAGAGGGTGAGGCGTCAGGAGAAAGGGGAGAGCAGCTGACCGAGGGAAATGCAGCTCTCATGTCAGCCTGTCTTGGGTAACATCTGGCTCAGAAAACTCACTGAGGTTTAAATCAGCACAACTGCATGTAGGGTTGCCAGATTCACTGGGATTATGCTACTTTATGGCTCCTGAGAAGGTCAGTTGACAAAATTTGGGGGGAAGAGGCAAACTGGATGAGAAGCTGTGGCCTCTAAAGCTAGAATATTTACACTTGGGCCACAACAACCCCATGCATCGCTACAGGCTTGGGGCAGTGTGGCTGGAGCTGCCTGGCAGAAAAGGACCTGGGGGTGCTGGTTGACAGGAGGCTGAACAGGAGCCAGCAGTGTGCCCAGGTGGCCAAGAAGGCCAAGGGCATCCTGGCTTGCATAAAGAATAGTGTGACCAGCAGAAGTAGGGAGGTAATTGTCCCCCTGTACTCAGCACTGGGGAGGCCACACCTTGAGTCTGGTGTCCAGTTCTGGGCACCTCAACACAAGAGAGATATCGAGGTGCTGGAGCGAGTACGGAGGAGGGCAACAAAGCTGGTGAGAGGCCTGGAGAATAAGGCTTATGAGGATGGATTGAGGGAGTTGGGATTGTTTAGTTTGAGGAAGAGGAGGCTGAGGGGAGACCTCATCCCTCTCTACAACTGCTTGAAAGGGCACTGTAGAGAGATTGGTGCTGGTCTCTTCTCACGGGCAATGAGCGACAGGACAAGAGGGAATGGCTGCAAGCTGCAGCAGGGTAGGGTTAGGCTGGACATTAGGAAAAAATTTTTCCCAGAGAGAGTGGTCAGTCAGTGGAATCAGCTGCCCAGGGAGGTGGTGGAGTCACCGTCCCTGACTGTGTTTCAGAGCAGATTAGATGTGGTGTTGAGGGCTCTGGTGTAGGGGAGAACTTGTAGAGTAGGGCTGATGGTTGGACTTGATGATCCCAAGAGTCTCTTCCTACCTAAATGATTCTATGATTCTATGATAATATGGTGTGTTTGAGCTGCAGGAATGAGACTGGAGCTCATGCTGCACTCCCTAAAAAACCATTGGCACATAGATGATGTACCAACGCCAGTGCAGAGGTCAGATTTGCCTGAGTACACCCTCTGTGTCCTGTCTGGCTTTTACGTGGTGGGAGAGCAAACCCATGCGGTCCTTGCTCCATCCCTCCCAACCCATGGCTCCAGTCAGCACATCCACCTGCTATCTTCATCATCTCAGGATCCATGACACGTGAAAGCCTGGTTCTTTTCTCCCTCCATAGGTACTATCCAAGTCACGCTCTCGCCCTGTGAAATTTAGGAGTTGCGCCTGTGCAAAGCAGTTCCACTGCACCCAGAGCTCTCCTAGGAAAGCCACAAACACACACACAAAACCAAGCAGTGCCTGCTTCTGTGACACTTTCCTCTTCGGACATATTCTGCCAACGTTAATTTTTACCCCGTTGCAGAGAGATTGGTCCCTGCCTTTTGCAGAGACTGAAGCCAAATGGTGGCTGCCAGTAGAGATGCTGTCTTCTCATCCCCAGCCTTTCTGCATCCTGCATTTGAGCAGACGCAGAAGCTAACTTCTTGGCAACATAATGCAGTGTATGAAATCAGCCTTTTACTGTCAAATTTGCCAATGTTTCATGGCATAATGAAGTTAACCGACTCAGTAGACCTGCAATTTCACACATAACAACTCACTTGTTACTAAGCAAACAACAGTAGCTCAGGAGCTGCAGCTCTTGCAGAATGAGATCACGTCCATTCCACTTCCAACACGGCGTTTCTGCTCTGTTTTGGCCTGACACTCCAGTGAAAACAGTCTGCTTGGTTTATGCTGGTTTAGCAAGGAGCTGGGACTAACCAGTGCTCAGTTTGTAAGCAACATTGAGTGACCTCTCATGGCACAGAAATGCAACCATCAACCAGCTGACCACAGCCTGAGCATCCAGGTGCCACCACAGCTATCTGAGTTGACATACCCAAGCTAACAAACTGTCATGGTAGACATCTCACAGATGCAGAGAAAGTAGAGTATCACCTCTGAAGCCACATCCTACTAAAACTTGCTTCTGCTCAGCCCTGAAGTGGCACCTTGCTTCTGTCTTATTATTCAGTGCATGGTCCAAGTCCCCTTTCTGACAGGACAATGGAATTTGGGTGATAAACCCATAAACTACAAGTTTGGGGAATGAAGTTTTCCAGCACATGAGGGAATGTGATGGTGTTTACCATCAAGAGGTGACTGGAGGCCACTTGGACACAGAGTTCAGTGTCAAAAGATGACGGAGAACCGAGCACCATTTATGGAGGCTTTGAAAGGATAAACAGGAAAGCAAACGTCAGAGAGGGAAGGAATTTGCCTTCAAAATGGATGGCCTCCAAAGGCATCTGCTCACAGTCTAACCATGATAATGATTTATTGTCTCCTTGGGCTGACTTTAACCTCACTTGACTGCCAAATGCAGAGTATAGGCCTGCCTTGCCCCAGGGAATGCTCAGTACGAAATACAGACTCACAGGGAGGATGACAGCCAGGGAACAAGCAGAGGAAAGGAGCTGGTTTTGCCAGGTACGGATCTTTGTCTGCCCAGGGAGGAATCTTTCCCACTTCGATCCAAAAGGGCTTTGTAAACTGATTTCTTGGTGGCCTTCAGCAAGTCCTGAGCAAATTGCTCTCAAAAATCAGACGAGTGTGATCACACAAAAGACTGCATCCCTCCATCACTGGGAACTACAAACCACATTTAAAGGTAAAACAGTGCCATTTTCTTGACCAGTCGTTGGTGGGGTGGGATTGGGGTCCTAAAGATAATTCATTAACTGCATTAACTAATGTCTGAATTCTGGGAATGTCTCCCATCCACGTGGCTGCATCAGCAGCAAAAATCAACTGCTGTGCACTCAGAAACCATGTGAGCACTTCTGCTGGGTGCATTCCTTGGGAGGGAAATGTGGCAGAATAGCATAATGTTGGGAATTCAGTGTTGTTAGGGCAGTAATTTTGACTTCTTATTTCACTCAGGGCTTCCTACTATAGGCTGCATCCTAATGGGGAGGGAGAAGTTTGTGGAAAGGACTGAGGAAGGTGGAAAGCCACGCAGTGAACTGGTCTCCTGAGTTCTGCAAATAAGATAAGGGTTCATATTTCTACCACAAATATGCTAGTGCACCCAGGTAGCTGTGGCAGTCAACCAGCATCTCACGCTTAGGAACGTAGGGTAGAGATAGGAAAGGTCCAGCAAAGACTAGGAGGTATAATTAGAAGGACAGAAGCATATTGTATAAAACAGCCCATTGCTGTTCTGCCTGGGAAAAAGATTACTGAAGGAGACAATAAAAGCCTATAAAATCACCCCAAACAGAGAAGAGGAATAAGGTAGGCACAGTTTCATGTGACCTGTGGCAAAGGAGCACACGGACCCCGGTACTGGGCTCTTTCCCCGCGTTGTCATGTGTTGACAAGAAGGTTTCAGAAATGTAGCCAACACCCTCAGAGAACAGAGTGGGAGAAGCACGTAAGCCTGGCTTTGCCCAAAGTGAATCAAGATGATATTCATTCCAGGAAATTTGTTTTCATTCACTGGAGAATTTAATTAGCCATGGAAGGAACTCTAATTACGCTTTAGAAAAAAACCCAAAAGAGTCTTGGGATACATGGGACTGAGAGCCAGTCATTTTCTATTGTTTCAAAAGTAAACACTGGAGGCCTGGGCAATTTTTAGATCATCTGAGTTACAGGGAAAATAACAAAGATGGATAAAGTCGATTCAAACTTTAAAAAGAAAAAGCCAACAAAGTACTTCCCAGGAGCGCGGTGCCCGCTTCTCCTAGTGAGCACACCCTTGTCAGCCAAACTTCCCTGTATTGGAAAGAAACTGTGAGCAGCTGGTACACTGGTGGTTTCCCTGGGACAATCCCTCAGGAACATGGGTCCATCTTTTACTTTGTGGCTCTCTTTTTCTGAAAGCAGGCATTCCTTGGCTACTGGATGGGCCACAGAATAAGCAGGCGGCGGAGCTGTGAGGATGCTGGAGAGAGCGCAGCTTGCTACACATTCAAATGTAAGTTCTTTCAAGTCTTTATAATGAGAGCACAGTGAATTTAATTTAAATAGAGAAATCAAAGTCGAGCTTCCTCATTTGATTTGCTGGCCTCACAATGGAGGCCTGCACAAATTAAGACCTGAGACCCCAGAAGAATGATATCACATTAATAATGTATCACAACGTTCAAGCTAATGCCATAAGGCTCAACAGCCCTGCCCAGGGCAAGTCACTTTGCTTTCCAGTGTCTCAGTGTTTTCTTCTGTAACCGAGGCAGAAGAAAGCCTGACTTGCCTTACAGATGTGCATCTGATTCTTAATGAGGCTTGATTAAAGTTATCAAAGCACTTTGAGATCTTTGATAGGATAAGAAGCTTCCCAAATGCCAAACAGTGCTCTTTCCAGATGAGTTAGGTCTAACTCAATCCCTGTGAGAGCACACAGATGGTATTTCCCTCGGTAATATCGTTGAATTTTGGCTATGAGGAGAGCTCTTTGGTTCTTGGCTACAGAATTGTGTAAGACAAACATCCTGAGGCTGGTGACCATCTGGAAGACTCTGATTAGTGGTAACATCTGCCTTTGGTCTCTGGACACCAGATGGCAGAAAACAACTTAGTACTCTGTCCAGGAAAGCCAGGCTAACCCAGAAGATCTGCTCTTCTGCTGGTAGTTAAAGCAGCATTTTTAAGTACGTTGTTCTGTGGCATATGCTACAGGGTGCTTTTGTTTAAGGCCATGAAGCTGGTGTGGGTCTGGTGCACAAGTCTTATGAGGAGGGGCTGAGGGAGCTGGGGTTTTCCAACCTGCAGAAGAGGAGGCTGAGGGGAGACCTTCTCGCTCTCTCCAACTCCCTGAAAGGAGGATGTAGTCGGGGGGGGTCGGTCTCTTCTCCCAAGTCACAGGCAATAGGACAAGAGGAAATGGCCTCAAGTTGCTCCAGGGGAGGTTCAGATTGGATATTAGGAAAAATTTCTACCCCAAAAGACTTATCAAACACTACAACAGGCTGCCCAGAGAAGCAGTGGAATCTCTTAAAAGGTATTTAGAAGCTGGGTTGACATAGCGCTGAGAGACATGATTTAGTGATGTTTTTTATCAGAATTAGGCTGATGGTTGGACTAGATGATCTTAAAGGTCCCTTCCAACCCAGACAATTTTGTGATTCTATGGCTGTAATATCACCTGAGGTGAAGAGACTTAGCACATGGGAGATGGAAACCCACTGAAGGGAAACATTGCATCATCTAGAGGGTTGCCAGTACTTTAAATTATTCTCTGTGATGTCTCTATCATCACCTTTCCACTCAGAGTAATAGTGCAAAGAGAAGGTCCACAGGACAATGAATTTGGTAGCACCAAAACATCTTTATGAAATGTGCAAACACTGCAGGAGACAAACATCTATTCAAGCACCTTTTTTCTCTTCAGGTTTCCCAGTTTCCCAGCTAGAGCTTTTTAAAATGCTGAATGCATTCACTGCTGGAGCAAGAGAACATTTGAAAAGCTCTGACGAGTGAAGAGCAAAGGATATTGCTTAGCAAATTTGGGGACTTTCTTTTTAAACAGATGGAAAATAAATGGGAGTGACTGGGGAAAGTCACAGTTCGGGTCAAAGCAAAGGTGCTGAGGAGTTATGCAAGGGGAGAAATTATGTTGAACTCAGGTGCCAGTTTTTGTACCCTGGCTGCAGTAGAGTTTATTTTACATTCCATATTTCCTTTTATTCCCTTTGGATTAATATTATTTATTATTTTTTTAAAAATCCAAATGGCTGAATGTCTGTAGCGACCCCAATCCCTGAAACTGACCTCAGGATCTGTCTGGCTTTTGGGCAAGAGGAGTGTATCTTTTGGGCAATTCCTGCTTTGCACAGTGACTGACATTTGGGTCTCAACAACTCCCGGTGGGAGTTCTGCAGTAACACCACTGGCTTTGCAAGTCTGACTCCCGGTACACACGGCAGAGACTGAAACCAGAATCTGATTTAGCTCCTCCTTGGTATTTGATCATGATCCTTCCTTTCTGAAAGGCCTTTCTGCCATACCTACTGGGGGCTCATTAAGAGATGTCTCTGCAAACAGAATTTTTGTACTGTGGCCAGATTTAAACCTCTGTATTTTAGTGGTTTTTTTGTATTCCCTCGCATCTGCTTATGAACTGGAAGCAAGAGTAAACCTGTTCCCAATTAAAAACACACTAGTGCCCTCACTCGTGAGAAGTGTGCACTACTGGCTGCAAGACTTTATGGGGTCCCTCTCTCTCAGCGTGGCCTGGTTATTCAGGCTTCTTGTTCCGTGCTCAAATTCCTGTCCTTTACATTCCTCTCTCTCTCTTACATTTTGACATGGGAAGAGTTTATTTCTGTGCTCTCTGCAGCAACTCTAATAAAAAGGAGCCGGATGCTTTGTGGTTTGGGAAACTCTTCCTCAAGAGCCATGGGCTTCCACTGCTTTGCTGTGGCTGGGCAGACGTTATCTCGTTCCTTCTTTTACTGTAACTCTTGTAACAGCATCAATGCAGAAAAAAATGGTTGTTCTTGAGTTGGGTGTTTTGTTGTGGTGAGGTTTTTTTGGTTGGTTTTTTTTTTTGTGGGCCCTTAAAAACCAGCCTGCACGCACCAGTGTTATTCCATCCTTCCTCTGTCAGCCCATGTCCCCGTTCAGCGTGTGCTGCTGAGGAGCTGGGGACCCAAAACCACAGATGAGAGTAGGAAATGAATGTATAAATCAGAGCATTACCACGGCGCCCGCCAGCGGTGCCACACCAGACAGAGGACACTGCCTGCCATTGTCTCACCCATAAACCCCACTGGAAGGGGTTTAGATTACTGCTGGAAGGTTCTCTTGGCCTCTGAATCCACCTCTGCAGAAGGGTTGGCTGAGTGGCCGTGTAGAGTTTGAGAGGGGGAAGAGCACACTAGGTTTGCTGACTGCAAGATGATAGCCTTTCATGCCCTCTGTTTTACAGCTCTTGCAAGTAAGTGCACAGGAGAGGAAAAAAAAGATAAATAATCAATTGATTTCATTTAATGTAGTGGAGTTTCTTAAAAAGTCAGTCAGGCTGCAAAGCAGATCGATCACTTGTGCTTCGTGGCAGAGGAAATACTAAATCAAACACTGATGTATTCCCTCAGCACTCAAACTCCCTTTGTTAACAAATTATTTCTTATCAAAGGTAGCCCCCCAGGACTAAACACATGCACATTTGCAAAATCAATTTTTATCCAGCATATGGAGTGACAAAATGTCTCTTCTTTGACTCCTGATGATGAAATTTCCTGCATCTCCAGTAGGCTGTGGCCCATGTCTCGGCTGCGGAGAGGGGAGTGAGCGTGGTGTAGGTCTGATTAAACAGCACACAACCTAATGGACCATGGAGCCTCTTCTGCTGGTAAGTACTGAGTTCAGATCCATGCTGGGCCCAGTACAGGAGTACTGGGCAGACACTGGGAAAGGAGTGTATGGGTTCTATCCAGCCTGCAAGGAGCAAATGTTGTTTGCTTGCTGGTGGCCTTGGCAAAGCGACCCTGTTTTGATGGGCTCTAAGCGGTGGATTATGTCAGCATTCTTGCAAGGGGCCCTGTTCACCCCTACGTGGAGAACTGGGAACGTAGGAAGGGCTTTGTTAGAGGGTACCATGTCTCAGCACCTTGCTGGGAAAACGGAGAGAGGAGAGAAAGCACCTGCTCCCTTGGTAGTCCCAGCAGGACAGAACCCCTCAGCCCCTGGAGAGAAGGAGCCATGGGTCAGTTTGCCAGCAGTGGTCAGCACGTTCTGTGCCACGCTGGCGTGGCTGGCGTTGTCATGGGGGATGGCATGGTTCCTGGGGGGGCTCAGTCCTGAGCAGAGGGAGATCCTGAGCACCCCCGTGTTCCCTAGAGCCTTTAGTCCCAGGGAGCGCTCAGCCCGCTGCAGGATTAGGCCTCGTGCGCACCATCTGGGCTGACCTGGGATGCAATCCCTTGCTCTGTGATGAATGGCCCAGCCCTCTGTGGGTTGGGCTCAGCCTGAACATTGCTGTAACGTTGTCTTTGTTGGTTTAATTTTCTAATAACATATTTCACCGAGCAATGCAGCCAGACTGGAGCCATAACCCAGAACAGCAGTTGGCATGAAAAACTCTACTGTATTTCTGACACTGGGGTCTTTTATAGCCGGGGTATGATGGTTTCAGCACCGACGCAATTGCAACCAAGTATTAAATATCCCAATTAGTGCAATTCACAGTTATCAACAACACTGTTTTCTTTCCAGCATTCCCCAAGGACAAGAGAACTGTCCTGTGTGAACCTGAGAGCTGCAGAACGAGGAGGTGCTCAGCAGCAGGGTGCTGCGGTGTTTGACGTATGGATCTCCAGAGCTGACCTGGGGCTGGGCAGAGGTGACACCTTACCTTTCCAAGGCAGCCAAGGGCAAACAGGCTCAACAGCCCTAATCTGTCATCTGAGAGGGGCATCCGTGTAGCAACAGGCTTGGATGGACTCTTGGCTTGCAAATGCAGAACCTGAAGATGAGAAGAGAGTAGGTCTGAGGCAGAAAGCATCTGCCCAGCAGAGCCTTGTCTGCACAAGCCTCCAAAGGCAGGCATTTATTCTGCATTTCCACCTGCTTTGTGGCAATGAGTAGAAGAAAGGTCTGAAAGATAGCTTTTCATACTCACAAAACATTCAAGGGAAAAGCACACTAACATTACAGCCATTTCTCCAGCTAAGGCTGTAAATCCAGGTGTGTTCCTGGCTATGCTCCTGCAGGCTCTAGTCCCTGCCAAACCCGTGCCACCATCTGTTGGCTGTGACTTCCCCCAAAAGCTCTTTGCCCAAGCTCAGTTCATTCATTTGCTCTAGATTCACCCAGGAAAAAAACAAACAAGAAAGAGGTGTTGGGGGGGTGGGGGGGGTGGGCAGCAGAAATTCCTCATATTTCCTTCCCTCCAACCTGGCTGCCTAATGCCAGTGACAAATAAGGGCCCAATCTTCCCAGCACTGGAGCGTTCACTCGATATTAAGCCCAGGCTGCCTGTGAAATGCAGGACTGACTGCTGAGGGATTGCCTCCCAAGGATCAGCGATCACCAAACGATCGTTTCATCTCAATAAATCTCTCTTTCATCTTTATCAGCTTCTCTGCCTTCAGTTTCTTTCTCTGTTGAAGCCAGAGCAGGCACCAACGCGGTCGCAGGAAGATGCTGGATTGCAAGAGTTAAAAACCCACAGTGAACAACAACAAACCCAACCAAATAAAAATCATAACTGCCTTTTAAATAAACATCAGTGTCACTGATCCAGTTGTTTATGACTCTCTGTTCCAGCCCATTTCACTGACAAAAGCCAAGCGAAATTAGCGTTTGATGCCTGAAAAGAAATGGAAAGCCCTGGGCCTGGGATGAAAGGGGAAGCAGTGAAATAAACAACCCCTGATTGCATGGAAGGGGTTGCGTGTTCGCTTAGAACGAAATCAGTGAATCACAGGTTGTTTTCAGGCTGGAGAAGAAAGAACACACTCTGAATAATTCAAGGAACAGGGACAAGGAGACCCTTCAGGACTGCCCAGCCCAAGGAGAGATGCCACAACAGTCAGGGGGCCGGGCAGGACCCTGACAACGGGGTTCAGGTCTTTGATTTTGCTCCTGACCAAGCAATATCAGCAGGTCCCTTGTGGTCTGATTAACCTTCAGGCATGGAAGCCTGAGCTTATTAGGTTGACTTTAGCAGGAGGCTAAGGTGGTTATAATGTGCATCCCAAGGCAACTGGCTTGTGTCAAGCTTGTGGAGCAGAAGAGAGCTCCTGGATCTGAAGGATGATGTCTAAGATGTCATCTTGGTCTCCTCATGGCTCAGCTACTCTCTGACATGACTCCATAGCACTAACCTTTCTAGGAGAGATACCATGAGGATAGGATGAGCCTGGGAAGTTCTCTGGTAACAGCAGCCCCATGTAGTATCTGAGCTAAATGGGAGTAACTCCCTTCAGCTCCCAGTGCTCACAGAACTGGCTTAGCTCTTCTAATCCTGTGTACAAGGACAGGACCTTCATACCAGCTTTGCACCTGTTTAGTAATATCATGGAATCACAGGATAGTTTAGGTTAGAAGGAACCTTAAAGATCATCGAGTTCCAACTGCCCTGCCATGGGCAGGGACACCTCCCACTAGACCATGTTGTTCTGAACCTGTGTTTTTTCTTGAATCTGAATAATTCTGCTGCCAACTGCTGCTAACTCAGCCTCTGACAATTTCCAAGGAACCTCCAGCCACTTCCAACTTGCTCCTTCCTTGTGCCTGTTCTTTTCCTTGGGGTTCTTCAAAACTGCACTTCCCATGCCATGAAGAAATCCCTGGTCAATATGAACCCTTGCCTGAACGTGGAAAGGGAATGCAGTGGGAGGAGAGGAAATTAGGGCCTTTGATCTCTTGTTTCATCTGCAAGGCATTGAGAGCCAAATGCTTTTGGATAAACAAGCTGTCAGAGGTAGGGAGTGAACAGATCCACATGGATTGGGTGGGGTGCTCTCTGCACGAGCCGATGTGGAACTGGTGTAAGGCAAGTGATGGGATGTTTCCCAAGCATTCCCCTGCCTGCTGATGTAATCTCCCATTTGTCATGTGCCCTGGCTAAGGCTGATCTCTACACATGCCAAGGATGAGTGGAGTCAGACTTGCTGTCAATTCTAGGATAATTAACATTGGAAGAGACCTCTGGAGGTCTTGAGCCCAACCTACTCCAAAGTAGGGTCATCTTTGGGGGGCAAACCAGGTTACTCAGCTCTTCATCCAGTTGGGTTTTGAAAACTTCCATTACAGGAGACTGTGCAATCTCTCTGGGCAAACTGTTCCAATAACTGACTCTCTGTGTGAAGAAGAAAAAGATTTCCTTTAATCCGATTTGAACCTCTCATTTCAAGGTGTCCACTATCTCTTGTCCTCCTGCCCTACACCACTGAGAAGAGCCTGGATCTGTCTTCTTGCTAACTTCTCACAGGCATTGTAAGCTTGCTATTAGCCTGCCAACCAGCTTTTCTTCTCCAGGCTAAACAAGGCTGGCTCCCTGGGCTCTCGACCATATTTCTCCTCAGTAGCTTGTGTCTGGAAAGAAGGAGTGTCTTCTGGGGTCCTCAGGAAAGGATTTATAGGCCTATGGGGAGGTTAAGGCAACTACAATGGGTGATCAATGCACCAAACAAGAAGTTGGGAAAGGAATTCTCAAACCATTTGCATGACCCACTGGTGGCTGGGGGCTCTATAGAACCCAGGAATCACATAGTTCATAACAGAGAAAGGGGGCTTCTGAGATGACATGGCCTTCAGTCACCAGCTTTCCTTCTCCTTCCCAGGATGAGTACCTCCTCCCAGTAAAACAAACAGAATTCTCCCAATTCAGCCACCTCTGTGCTATGATCAGGCAAACTTTTGCCCTACTAGACCCACTCGTCTTTGCCCTGGTAATCTTTGAAGTCACCTGTATAGCTCATTTGGAACCACTGCCTGGTGATCAGGTCCCCAGCTGGGGGACACTGACTTCACTCGGGCATTGCCCACTTCTACAGCCTCCTACCTGTCACCCCAGAGCAACAATCTGGGCTAAACCTGGCTCTGGGTCTTTTGTGGTTGTGCCCTGCTCGTTTCCAAAAGCAAAAGGAGCAGAGAGCTGTTGCTGGTGCACTGTAATGAGGATAAAGTTCCTCTTGTTACAGCTGAAATTAAAATCAAGGTCATTTTACCCCTCCAAGTTCCTCCTTTTCATCTCAATCCTTCCCCAAAAAGGCATCTGTCTCTTCTCTGGTGACCCCAGTGCTTAGGACAAGCAGGACAGGACATCCCTGCCTGATGGCTGATTCTACCCAGTTGCAATATTTATGTGTTTCACGCTGTCTCTCCCTCTTTGGGACCCTGCAGCTTCCTGAGCACTGCATTTCATTTGTCTCGGGTTTTAGAATTTATTTCGGTGACTCCAGTCCTGATGTCTGAGACTGGCTGAAAATAGTAACTCAGTCTGATCTTATCTGCAGCTATTAGAGGCTTCAATTATATCCTCCCGGGACTATCTGTTACTCCTAAGAAATTAGATCTTGGTTATTGTTTTCTTACCCCTCTCCTTGTCCTCATAAACCTTCCAGCCATGGGTTTTCCTTTGATGAAGCTTTTCAGGAGCCAGATTGGACTTTTATAAAGTGTAAGATAACCAGGCATTTCCCTAATCCAGCCATTCCTGGATCCCAAAGGCCCTGGACAGTTTTGTTTCACAGTGCCCTGAGACAGGATAATGTTATTACTGACTTAATGAGGGAGAAACTGAGGCACGGAGTAGTCAATAGTTTAATTTCAAAAACTATTTCCACTGGATTCTGTTGAATAATGGATACACAGCACATTAAGAACTCGGGACACTGCAGACCATGGTTTGGCAGGTCCACCCGTGGCTACAGACCAGTCTGATGGTCTGTAGGCTCCAGAAGTCCTGACCACAATTAGTTGATCAGTCCTTCCTTTATAATGAAGAAGTGACCAGCCTTACGGGCTGCATTAGACAAAGCTCAGCACCACTATCTCACTGCTCCAGCACTCAAGGGTAGATCTGACTTTGAACTTTCAGGAGAGAGAGTTTCAGGAGGAACTGCATCCTCCAGCAGCGGATCAAGGAGCTGGTGAACCTGACTGTCAACCTGAAGGTGTGGAGAGGGGGCTGTCCCCTCCCTTCACAGCACATCGCCAGTAGCTCTTCTCCCTTTTGTCAGTGCCTCTTACTGGGGCACCCTTTTGCCATTTGGTCATGTCTTCTTGAGGGAGTCTCTCCTCTCTGTCCCCCTACAGCCTTCCCCTGCCGTGGGGAGCCATCCTTTGCTCTCCACGATGGGCAAGAGGCAGCAGCTGAGCGACCCACCAGCCTGACAAACTGCAGAACAGGATGCTAGAAGGCAAGTTGGAAAAGAAAGATAGAGGGATAAAAGATAAAAAGATAAAAAGAAAGAGGGCAACAAAGCTGGTGAGAGGCCTGGAGAACAAGGCTTATGAGGATCGATTGAGGGAGTTGGGGTTGTTTAGTTTGAGGAAGAGGAGGCTGAGGGGAGACCTCATCACTCTCTACAACTGCTTGAAAGGGCATTGGAGAGAGATTGGTGCTGGTCTCTTCTCAGGGGCAATGAGCGATAGAAGGAGAGGGAATGGCTGCAAGCTGCAGCAGGGTAGGGTTAGGCTGGACATTAGGAAAAAGTTTTTCCCAGAGAGAGTGGTCAGTCAGTGGAATCAGCTGCCCAGGGAGGTGGTGGAGTCCCCATCCCTGACTGTGTTTCAGAGTAGATTAGATGTGGTGTTGAGGGATCTGGTGTAGGGGAGGACTTGTAGAGTAGGGCTGATGGTTGGACTTGATGATCCCAGGGGTCTCTTCCAACCTAAATGATTCTATGATTCTATGATAAAACCCCACCAAACATCTCACTAGCCAGGAGAGTGACAGAATCAGGGGTGAGAAATGGTAAAGGAAAGCCACAATAGCTGTAACTTTTCTGACTTCTTCTGCAGAGCTAATCTCATATTTAGGAATCTCATATTTGGGAAAATCCCTGTATGCCTGAAGATTCCTCTAATCTTCTAAAGTTGTTTACAGCCAAGCTCAGCAAGGTTTGTTTTTAGGAAGGGAGACGGTGGAGCACTCCCAGAGAAGCCACTTGCTGGGGACTAGGAGTGATGAGCTGCAAATCAGGGTAGAGACAGCTGAGAAAATGGCACAAACAAGTGAGCAGTGTGTAAACATCTAAGGAACTACAAAAGATACCAAAATGTATCTAAGCCTGGGATTCCTCAGCCCTAGTAGAGCTGTAGATTCAGGCCTGGAGCTCAGCAGATTTGCAAGAGTGATTTTCCAGTGCATAAAACACTTGTTTTACTGAGGTCAAGGCATGGAAAGAAAGACAAATATATTAGACAAGATAACATCAGAGAGATTAGACCCAAAACTCTGGTTCTTAGCACCTCAATTGCTGGTGTGTTTGCAATCAAGATCTACTATCTCTGGCTTGAGCCCTTCCCTAAAGTAAACATAGAAAGTAAATATTTGTAACTCTTGTGGCTAGGATCCCTTCTGCATAAATGTTTTCGCAGTGTCTTGTGCTAGGATGCTTCAAAGCCAAGAGGAGCCAGTTGGCACCGTCCCAAATTAATGGATGGTGACTGGCAACAGCAACAGCCTTTTCATTTATTTAACAAAAGGCAGCGTTATTAATTTCCCCGTCCCCTCCCCTGGCTAGTGCGTGGGGCTCTTTGCACTAGAGGCCCTTCGTGTGGAGCTTCTCTTCTCCTCCAACACTTTCAGATGTCAAGACGGTGCATCATCCCGCTGTCAAGGAAAGCAGGGACTGACAGGGGCCACCAGAAGGTGAGCCCTGTGGCCTTGAGCCACTAGAGGTTCTTTCATCTCCTTGCCAACCTGCTGGAACTGCCGGGCCAGGCAGAGGATTGCTTTGGTGTCCCCAGAAATCAGGGCTAGAGGGACCATCAAACAGTGGGCGGTGGGAGATGAGCGGGCAGGCTCGTAGCTGTTTGAATTTTCATCAAAACGTGAATCAGAGTTTAGATTTCTCCACATTTTTTCCATGTTTTCATTGAAACTGATAATAAAAAGTGTGTGTGTATGTGTGTAGGGATGGGGACTGGGGATTTGGGGTTGTTTTGGCTTCCTCTATAAAATATGTCCACTTCATTGAGAAGTTATTTCTCTTCCACCTGCCAGCCCTCCCCCCAGCAAAAGAGTCCTTTGATGTAAAATTTTTGGCCAGTTTAACCACAAACATACATAGAAAAAGTCATGCAAAGATTTTGGCAAATCACAGCTGGGTGTTTTTCCATAACAGGCACAGTGAGTTTTCTTTCCATGATCCCATGTTACTGGAGCCCCCAAAACGTGTCTAAACTTTGCTATCAAACTGATGAAGGTGCAGCCCAGCATTTTTAGTTACTTTGTTTTCTCCATTTTGGGGGGCTTTGTGGGCTTCTACAAAGGTTTGTCTTTAAAATCTGGGTGCGTGTTATCAGTCATTAATTACAGGGAACAACATGTTGGCTCCATCCTCGCTAATTCCTTCAGAATTCCATTTCTTAATTGGAGAACTTTTTTTTCCTTTCCTCCTCCATCATCCAGTTGAGTCTGTGTTAAACAGCAGTTACTTATAAGGGAACACAGCTAAATTCTGGTCGTAAACAACTGTCTTTTGACACTGCTTAAGTTTCTGCTTTGAGTCTTTTTTTTTTTAACCAAGGAACACATCCCGTTTGGTGCTTTTAAAGGCACATAATGACATCTAGTGCCTGAATTGAACAGTGCAAGTAAACTGGAAAACCAGGGAGAATTTTAACAGGTTACCTTGCTTCAAAGGGCAGCTTCAATAACAAAACTGAAGGCTGTTTTGAATCGGTCACGATAAAAAGAGAAGAAACATCAGTTTAATTCTTTTTAGGCAAGATGCAAAAAGAAGCGATCTCATTATACATATGTGAAAGGTTTGAATTAGGATAAGAATAAAAAGCATTGGAATACACTTCTTAAATGCATCAGGGAAAACAGATGGACAAGAACCACTTGGGGGGGTGTCCCTTTAAAACAGCTGGGCCTGATCCTCACCTGATTTGTGTTTCCCAGCTGATTCCCTGGGGTCAGCAACAAGGTGAGGACTGGCTGGTCCTTATAACAGCAAGAGGAATGCCTCTGTGGGGGCTATTTTGGTGTGGAGTGTTTGGGCTGTGACAGCAGAGATCCTTCTGTGGAAGCTACTTTGGGCAAATGGCTTTTATTTGCAGTTTTCCTGGAAAAAAAGGTAAGGTGGCTGAGCTGGGAGGCTTGTTTTGGCTCCTGGGTTCTGGCACAGCCCCTTTTGAAAAGAGGGGTTTAGGATTAGCTTGTAGGCAGGATTTGGGGTGATTGAAACAACTTCAGCACAAGAATAAAAGCAATAAGGGATCTGATTAATGCTTGAGTTGGTCCTCAAATCTATACAGTTGTCCCCAGGCTGCTAGGGGGGACAGGGCAGGACTGGTCAAGAGTGGTTTTAATGTTTACCTATGGCATTTGTAATTGACAGGAGTTCTTTACCTTGATTTACTGTTGGACTTGCTATTTCAGTAAAAGGGGAGACAGCATGTGTTCTTTGGCAATGGGAATGCTTCATGAATTTTAATTGAAGCTCAACACTGCTGCTGCTGGAGTGAGGCAAGTATGGAATCTTGGATTTAATTATGGCCTTTGGGCCAGGGTGCAAGTGTGGAATCAAACCCCTGCTCCATATGGTCACTTGGCTTGTCTTAAAAATTCCAGAGCATTGAAATACTTCCTTGTTCCAGCCTCTGTAGATGAGGAAATTCAGACTTGCACTTCTTTTCTTAAATTGAGCATGCTTATGTTTACCTAGTACCGTGGCTATAAATATCTTCTAAGACCTGGATTTTACTATTTTGGCTTACTACAGTTCTGAACTAACTCTGTGGATCAAACTGGATACCTGTCACTCTAAAGGAGGTTGCAATGTGAATGGTCTGCACTTGGCTTGTCTTTCTCTAGGCTCTTCCTCTCCTCACTTAAACTCCTTGGATTATGGCTTGCACCTTCTGCTGTGCCTTCCTTCTACCTCCTGCAGAAGGAATAGTAGGGGGGGACACCTGAAAAAGGCTGGTGTTTCTCACAGTGGGGGAAATTAGAATCATAAGCTGCTATGGAGGCACTAATGTAGGTGTCTAGATACATCCTTACTGTGAATTTCTAAGTGTCTAGATCCTGAGATGCCTTTGATTTTGGTGGAACAGCAGTGAGAACATTGTGTTGCAGTTTTAATTGTGGTTTAGATAAATCTTTGTCAGACCTTCGTGTTTCTCAATTACTAATGGACCGGAGAAGCGGTTTTATTATTACTTGTCTGTGCCTCCACCGCAGCAAATACAGCCAACATCAACTCTGAAAGCAAATGTCACTGAGCAGGTGAGTAAATGCTGACAAAGGGCAAAGACATGCACCTCTTGCTCTCTGTGTAGGAACAAATCGATCTGGAAAGCAATGCACTGAATTTGGCAAGGCTTTCCATGCGTCAGAGGTGACTCTGACACCTCTGAGAACCCAGCGTCACAAGGGAAAATGACTGTCAGGTTTCTGCTCAGAAGGTGCTTTATTACAAGCATCTCCAAGGAAAACCTTAAGAGGGGATTGAAGAAGTGCTAGTGAGGACCCAGGACGCTTCCCATCAAAAGTAACCACTTGGGTCTGCCTTGGAGTCATCTTGTGGCTCTGGTTTTGAGGAGATGGGTTTATTTAGCTAAAACCAGAGGTGCTGCTCTGGGCTGGAGCCCAGAATGTTCCTCCAACGTTTTGGCAGCAGCAAGAACATGCTCGTTCTGAAGAGAATGGACCTGCTACTTCATCAGCAGAAAGCCAGTGCTATTTAAACTGCCTGAAGCTTTGAAATTATTTGAACAGATGTTATATTGAAAAATATTTTCAATTTTTTTTGTCAGAACGTTGGTAGTATTCCCTTTCTCTAACATAAACCAGGCCTGCAGCCAGTTCTCCGTGCCTCTCGGAGGCATAATAAACCAACCCTGTTTCTATCTTTTTCTTACACAGAACAAGCCATCACCTGTACAGCAAGTGTCTTTTATTAAAAATCACAGCACGCAGATCCTTTGGCCAGTAAAGGCATCCACGGAAGGACATAAATACATCTACAACACGCTTACGCAGGTACCGAGGGTTCTCATCCTCACCAGTAGAAGCTTCAGGCTTCTTAGCAGTTTATTTCCTATATATATATAAACTGCTGAGCAAATAAACCATGTGCCACACCCCAGCCCCCAATGGGGAAGTTATGTGGGGCTGCAAAAAAAAATGCACAATTTCCTGCAGTTGTTGAAAAGATACTCAGCACAGCACCCCCCCCTCACCCTCCCACCCCAGCCCTGGTTCATAAAGGCACACTTTTGACACGGTATCCTTCGGCTGCAGACAGGCTGGAAGTAACAGACTGATCCCTCTCCAGGTTTCACTAGACATTACCTAAATATTCTGTACTGGAAAGTAATAACTGGCATATTGGGTTGGCATCAAGTCCTTCCAGATCCAAGGCAGAAGTGTACCTCCCACAGGTACCTGTAGCAACACCTTGGAGTCTCGCAGGCAGCGAGTTCTTAAATAAGATGGATAGCAGGGAGGGTGCTGACAGTTTGTCAGGCACACAGTAATACCAAACCCTTATTTCAACTCTGATGCTGGAGCTGAACAGAGAGTAATTGAAATGCAACTCTTAATCACCTTCTGTTAATCACCCCCCTCCTCTCTTTTCCCCACTGGGCTCTTCACTGTGTCTGCAAAGCCAGCACCCGGGCCCCCACCACAGGAGTCTCTAACCAGTATGAAACTGGCATTTAAATGCTGAAAAAAGAGGCTTTTGAACTACTGAAAATGTAATGTTTGTCACAAAGTAGGACCTGTAGAAGCTGGATTTGAGCAAACTTCCCATAACCATTCCGAAAAGAAAGGATTGGGCTACAGGAACTCTTAAGTTCTGAGCTGGGTTTGGTTTGTTGGGGTTTTTTTTTGAACTGATTATAGAAATTCTGAGAAGCTTAAGCAGTTTGTACGTGGAACTGTTGGTTTATTTGCTGTGGAAATTAATGTTTTAGCTACTGATTTTTACACATCAAAGCAATCGAGTCACGTTGCACATAACCTTAAAAAAAATCCACTGGAAAATAAACCCCATTTTCTAGTTTATGCCATTGTCAGCTTGAAATACTTCAGCATCCAGTCTTAGATGTGATCACTGAGAGGAGATGCCATGAAGAATCTCTGCTGTATCTATTAGCTCTGCAAGAACCCTAAATGCCTGATTTAAAAATAGCTTTTTTTTTTTTTAGAAAAAAAATCATCTGTAAATAATAACAAAAGACTCAACAGTGTTTGGGGGATGAACTCAGTAGTTCTGAGTGGATGCCAGCGGAACCCTACAGACTTGACAGGGTGTGACACAGCAACATCTGGAAAAGCTGAAGCAATTCTTCTGCCCCACATTAACAATAGTATTAAAAGTGCAAAGTGTTTATGAAAACTTGGAAACCAGTGGATGCACTACTTAAATAAGCAGCCAAACCTATCGCTGGCAAGAAAGGCTACAAAAAAAAAATAGACAATAAATCTCTTCCTGGATAACTTTCTTTTCACTGAGGCTGAAAGTTTTTCACAGCAAAACTTTCCAGTCCAATGTAGCTGCTAAAAGGTTAAAAACACAATTATTTCTCAGCAGCACTTAAACATCCTCCCAAATGCTGGACCCACTGTCTCTCTGGAGGGATAAAGTTTATATTCCAGTTTTCAAGTATAAACCCATCATTCCCACAGACTTCTGAGCTGATGTCGGGAAATGGGGAACCTGGTCCCGAGAAGGTCTGAAAGATAAGCTCTTAGTTACTGCTTTTAAAACATTCAGTTAATGTGTTATTCAAAAAGTGCTTTATGTTTTGCTTTAGGAAAAAAAAATGGCCTGAAAAATGAATTTTGGACTGAAAGTGCAAGTTTTGAGCTACATGACTCCCTCATGGAATAGAGAGATGTTTCTTGATTATCCAGAATGACATTAATAGGTCTTTCACAGGCAAAGTTTTCTAGTAAAATATATTAAAAAAAAAATCTGTACTAGTTAAGGTTTTTCTGGGCTTTTTCCACACAACATGTGAAATGTCTGTGCTCTCCCAAATTATTACAATCACTTTTAAAATAAATAAAAAAAGATTAATAACTTCATGTTTTACTCTTGTGGCGTTTCCCGGTGAGCTGGGCTGGGAATCTGTGCTGTGTTTGCAGTAAGGGGGTGCCTGCCAAGAAAACAAACCCCCCTTATCATAGGAAGAGGACCTGTCAAGCCTTCCAGGTTGATTTGTTTTGCAAATACAGCAAAATGTGGGTAATCTGAAAGAGAAAAGGCTGCAGTGAAGCTGTCAGACCCGATACCGAGAGGGCAGGAGGGGGCACCGCTGTTTCTGAGCATCAGGCCCCAGCTCTGCTCTCCCACGGATTTCGGGGTTCACGGGCTGTCCCTGACACCCACATGAGAAAAATCTTCACGGGATTTTCTTAACTACTAAGTATTTGTTTGCACAATGTCTTCCACGAGGTCAAAAATCAGATGGAGATGCAGCATTTCTCTGCCATTAATTTTGCCAGCAATGAAACACCCTTTTTCTGTTGGGTTTTTTTCCTTCTTTTTTTTTTTGGCAGGGTAGGAATGGGGGTTGTGTGCAGGGAGAGTCAAAGTCAACAAGGAAAACAACTTCCATGAACACAGTTATTGGTAAAAATGGCTCAACAGTACATTCTTACTAGCTTGAGAGACATGCAGCAGCCTCTGCATCTGCAGGGCAGATCCCAGTACTTTAAATAATGGCAAATTCAACAAATTCAAGCACTGCTTGATAGGTAAGACATTACAGTACCTCCTCAAACAAATGCAAAATGACATTTAGCTATCTTATTTTTCCTATACATAATACACTTTCAATAATTATAAATAAATAGGTTACAAGCACTTAGTCACATATATACATACAATACTGGTGAACCCCAAATAGCAAACAGATGTTTGGTTTGGTTGGTTTTTTTTTTAAATGCTAAAGCCAATTTAAATGCCCTGTGATCTTGTTAAATTCTTGTTTTGGAACAGTATACCTTGCTGAAAAGAATGTTTGCCTACCTGTCAATACGTAAGCGTGCATTAGAATGGACATGCCGAAATACTCTGCTTTTTTTCAGGATTTCAATTTAACTTTGTTTTAGAAGAAAGCCAAAGATTTCTTCAAATTTTCAAAATTGAGAATTATCAGCCTCTGCAGAGGAATTTTTTCTTAATCCTCAATTTAATCAAAACAAGGGAGTGACAAACAAAACCCCCTGTTCTTGATGCCTTTGGTGTGAATTGCTGACTTGCTAATTTAAGAAGCAAAAATACAGAGACATTGGCACCTCTTTTTTTTCTTTTTAATTATTTTTCCTTTGCAGTTTGTCTCTTCCTCCAGGTGGGAACAGACACTGAACGAACTTGGGAGAGGAGAAAATGAAATTGTATGAAAGTGCAGTGTGCAACAAACAGTAAAACTGATGATTACGAATGCCCTTCAGGCATAAAAGTAAAATGCTGCTTATACTGAAAGATCTGCAGCTGACAAAGGTTACTGGCAGTCAGCAGCTCCATATTGGGGGGGGGAAAAAAAGCATTTAGGAATTTTAGAGCACCTGCCATTCAAAAATTCTTGAATTACAGGCTTACCTAAAGGTCTGCAGATAAATAAGGTGGTGAAATAGTCTAAGAGATCTCTTCTACAGCCAAGAGTGTCCTGTCTGCTTTCCCTGTTCATACTGCATCTGGTGCTGACGAGCTCTGTCAGTACAAGAATTACTTCTAGTGTAGACAGGACTAAGGGATATAATCCCATTTGCTGACATTATCACTTGAACAATTAATTTAGACCTCCTAAAATTATTTTTAGTTCCCCTCTGAGGTGTTACTGGAGAGAAGGAGGGAACCCACACAGCCCAGCTTTGGGCATCTAAACGTTACTGCTGGGGGATCGGTTTCCTTAGATTGCAATGTAGCTCCTGAACCCAGACCAGGTTCTCCTAAAATAGGAACTGGGGAGACACACACCTATTTATCTTGATTACAGAGTTTACTTTCTTAGCTGAGGTACCCACATTAGGGTAATCTTGTTTAACAACTCCAAATAGCTTCCACTGGTCTGATCTTGCTCATTTACATTTTACAGAGGTAATCCCGAAGAACATAAACCTGAAGACTACAATGTCTGACCTCGTAGTAGTCAGTGAGACTGCTTACTGTTGGGAGGGGAAATGTTTCCTCACACACAGTGTGCTCGGAGGATAAGCTAAGGACAACACCTATGCCTAACAACTGAAGGCTGGCTTTGTAGCAGAACTATTTGCCCCCAGAAGGTGGTAACATATTCTCTATCTGCCAAATACCATAACTCACCCACCTGTCTACATATAGACTTACTCCATAGCTGCCAGGTAAATTATGTACATGATGTCTTTAAAACACTGAGAAAATCTTAAGAGATAAGTTACACAGAAGGTCTAATAATTCAATTCTTGTAGAGAGCTTGCCAAAGAATAGAATCTCTCTCTCTCTTTCCCCCCTACCAGGAACATCCCAGGTAAAACATTCACCTTCACTCGACCGCTCGCATCAGTAACCAGCCACCTGCTCCCACTGGCATTAGCAACTGATTTGCGGCTCCATAAGAATCTCCAAATCTTGCCAAACTGACACTTGTGCCTTGCCAAGAAATAAACAACAGCAGATGCCAGCTTCACAATCTTAGAGACAGCACAAAGGCCCGTCACGATCCTTAGCAAGTAAATCTTAGGGTCTGTTAGAAATCTTCCCGCAACTTTTCATCCAAGTTCTCTCCCCCCCAGTTTTCGGTACTATCTGTATTTTTCAACCTATTATTTGCCTTCCATCCTGTCGGATGAGCCTTTCCAGGCTTTTTGTCATCTATTTCTTTTTAAACATCTCTACGTCACGCCACACCAGCAGCTCTTAGCAGTCTCAGGGTCTCATTGATCGTGACATAACGAATCGTGCAAAATCTGTTTGAGTAATTTTTAAGCCCTAGTTAACTGGGATTTTTCTCCCCAGGTAACAGCAACCAAGCTCAGGGAGTCCATCAACATTCTGCCTTCTCCTTCCTCAGGCTTTCAAGGGATGCCATCCTTCCTCTGGCAACACTGTGAAGGAGGCACTCCCCAATCATACATGTAGGAAAGCCTGAGCTTAACCTCCTCCTTACAGAGCTTTCCTTCCTTAGCCAGGGTCTGGTGCTTTTCCAGCATGTCCTCAATGCTTTGCTTATGAGTTACTATGTACTTATTGTTGCAGCCCCGGGACTTATATTCAGTGTCAAAACGAGGATCGTGCACTCTCTTCACATCAATGGGAGCCAACCAGACCCCCAGGGAGACATCTTCACTCTGCCACATGTTCAGGTAGTCCCTGCTAAGCCGCAAGTAGTGCACCAGATCTGCAGAAATCACGTAACCACCCCCCAGAGCATATGGCAGGTAGTAGTCACAGAGCACCCAGGCGCTCTCTTTCCACTTGCCACCAGATTTCACCCGGCCGCGGCCAGAGAAGAAGCCCCAGTAGAGGCGACGTGGCTCCTTGGCTCTCAGCTCTTCCACCAGTACATCCAAGCGTACAAAGGTATCGTCGTCGGCCTTCAGGGCAAACTGGAAGTCCAGGTGCAGATCCAGCCAGACGTAGGTGGCCAGGACTTTAGCTGTCAGGTTCTCGTAGGAATCCCTCAGCTCTGGCAGAAGGAGGAGGTCTCTGTGTCGGCTCTGCTCCAGCTCCAGGCTACGCAGCTCCTCCGCCCCGAGCCCCCCTGTGCCGATGACGAAGCGGCTCCAGATGTCATCGTGAGAGGGACGCCCCGTGGCCGACAGCCATGTGCTGCGGATGATGCTGCGACGCTCGCTGTACTTGGGGCCGCTGGTGATGAGCACGGCCAAGAAGGTGGTCTCCTCAGGGGAAGATGGCGGAGCGGCGGGGGGCTGCAACCCCCTGGCACCCCGCGGTGGCAGGGCAGCGGGTTGGTTGTGTGGGAGCCCGTGGGCGGCTGGCAGCGGCCGGAGCCCTTCGGAAGTGCACTTGGCCAGGTAAAGCAGGACCACGGCGAAGAGCGACAGGCCGCCCAGGCCCAGGGCCGTCTTATGGCGGCACAGCAAGCGCAGCAGCTTCATGGCCGCGGGACCTCGACGGGGCGAGCCGGGCCCGGCCGGAGCCCCCCGCCACCCCGAAGGTTTATTTCGGCGGGAACGGCCTTACGGCCGCCGGGAGGAGACAAGATTCCTGTGGGAGCCCTCACCGCGCTTCGCCGTCCCTCAGAGGTGGCTTCGTGCCGCCTTCCATGCTTTTTCCTCCCGTCTCCTAGGGAAAGCGCCGGACTCAGGCCGGGAGGAGGAGCGGCTCCGTCTTCTGCCCACCCGGTGAGGGCCGCCGCTTCCCTCGCTGCCTGCCTTGCGGGAGAAGGGGCAGGAGGCGTGGCCGCGCCCCGCATCACCTGACGGCGGCGCCTGGCGGCCGCCATCTTATAACCGGGCACGTGAGGCAGAGGCGCAGCCATTTTGGTTTCGGGTGCCGGCGTGTGGGGTTGAGGGGAGGGGTGGTTTCATTCCCGGCGGGCGGTGGTTTGGCTGGGGATGAACGCTGTGGTGCTGCCTCCTCGCTGGGAGCACGTAGTCTGGTGGAAATAGTCGTGTGTTAGCTAGTAGCTGCTGTTCTGACTTCATACGGATGGATGGCGGCGCGTTACGTATTTTAAGGACCACCGAGCAAAAAAAGCACGGTGCAGCTACAGATATACGCGTAGCCAGGAAAAGGGGCCTGGCAGGGAATTAAAAAGGTTCCTTCGCGCTTGGAGGTGGTCTGCTTTGTTATAAATTGAGGTAAGGAAAAAACGCGTAGGAAACTACGTTGACGTTTGTAGCACCCCGAGTTTGGCCTTCCCCTTTCACCGCCCCTCGGCAACCGCTGGGCCCGCCTGTGAGGGGAAATGGCTGGTGCCAGTGCTGAGGGCGCACTGCTGCCCTATTCCAAGATGGCCGCTGCCCGCTCCTAGACGTACGCAGTGCGTTCTGACGAACTTCCTCCGTCCGTACCTGTGGGGCGGGAGCTGGTCCGGGGTCCTCCTTCTGTGAGGGGGTAGCGAGGGACAGCGGGGCCGAGGCGGGCCTCCCCGCCGCCTGTCACGGTTCTCCGAAGCTGCAGGGAAGAAGGAGCAGCCGGAGCTGTCGGTGAGTGTGTGTGGCCCAGCCTGGAGTGGGGTCGCCACTGCCCCTTCAGGAGGCCTATAAAAGCTGGAGAGGGGTTTTTTACTAAGGGCCTGTTTCGATAGGACGAGGGGTAGTGGCTTCATGCTGAAAGAGGAGAGATTTACATTAGATGTTAGGAAGAAATTATTTACTGTGAGGGTAGTGAGACCTTGGCCCAGGTTGCCCAGAGAAGCTGTGGCTGCCCCATCCCTGGAGGGGTTTGAGGCCAGGCCAGACGGGGCTTGGAGTGACCTGGGCTCGTGGGAAATGTCCCTACCCAGGGCAGGGCTTTGGAACTAGGTATTTTTTAAGATCCCTGCCAATCTGAAGCCATTCTGTGATTGGAATTTGGCCGGGCTCCCCCTTTCTGTTGGTCGTTTCTAGGTCTACGAGTCCTGCTTCATGGACTCTCTGTCCAAGGCTCTGCTGTGCCTCACAGAACTGTAGATTTGTGCTTCTTGGTGCTGTGTCTGTAGGGATGGGGTCCTTTCTCCTGTCCCTGTAAGCTTGGATGTGGCAGCGCTTTTCAAGCAGGTCATGACAGGTCTTCCCACAGCGTTGCATTTCCTGCCGGCTGTTTCCTGTGTGTTTCCAGCTCCGCTTTATGTGGTGGCATTTGTAATTGTATTTCCCTCAGTCATCTCTTCCCCCAAAGCCCTTAATGTCTTTCAGCCTTTCTAAAGAGGGGGTTTGATGAGATCTCTGGTGAACTGGAAGACGTTTTTTACAGTGAGGGTGGTGAGACCCTGGCCCAGGTTGCCCAGAGAAGCTGTGGCTGCCCCATCCCTGGAGG
This sequence comes from Jacana jacana, assembly GCA_013400555.1. NCBI lineage: Eukaryota > Metazoa > Chordata > Aves > Charadriiformes > Jacanidae > Jacana > Jacana jacana. The sequence goes on along the minus strand of VZTM01009668.1, from coordinate 85,040 downwards.
GGTTTGAGGCCAGGTTGGTTGGGGCTTTGAGCAACCTGGTCTGGTGGGAGGTGTCCCTGCCCAGGGCAGGAGAGGTTGAAAGTGGATGGTCTTTAAGGTCTCTTCCCACCCCAAACTGTTCTGTGATCTGTTGTGTTGTCATAGCTGTTCCTGCAGCTTGCTGGGAAGTGCAGTGCTGTGTGAGGGGCATTGCTACCACTGAGCTTGGGCTGCATGATGTGACAGTAAGTGCTCTGTGTGCTGGGCTGGCTTCTCAGTGAATGTTTTCTCTTTGAATTGTCAGGTCAGCTTATGCTATAACATATGAAGGTTTTCAGAGAAGAACTAGGCCATTTGAAGTAAGTTATGTTCCAGAGTCTTCTGACAGGTTAAAGGTGTGCAGGCTGGAAACTGACACAGTTTAATTTATTTTTGTGCATTTATTATTTAACAGGCTTTTAAAAATTGTGTCATAGAAATAACTTGAGTGTGTAGGTTCTTTTGAATTGTGGGAGATGTTTCATTAGTGATGTAATATACTAGAGTTTGATTGTGTTTTCTCCTTTTTGTTTTTAGATCACTTGATCCCTTCACAGTAATTTAATCAGCTGATACTTTGAATAAAAAGGAAAAAAATGATGTCAAGGCAGGCCTTTCTCTGCAGTTTGGGATCTCTGTATTTGTCCCTTCTGTTTGTATTTCTTCTAATGGATGTTTATGCAAGGCCTGCAAATAATTCAGCCCTCAAAGAAAAACCAGCTGACAGTAAAGATGAGAATGAGATATTGCCCCCAGATCACTTGAATGGGGTCAAAATGGAGATGGATGGACATCTGAACAAAGAATTTCATCAAGAAGTTTTTCTAGGAAAAGAGATGGAAGAGTTTGAGGAAGATTCAGAACCCAGAAAAAATAGGAAGAAGCTTATGGTCATCTTCTCAAAGTAAGTTATGCCATGAACAATATGAACATGAGCAGCCTCTCTCTGCTCTTCAGAGTAAAATTAGCAAGTTTTTCTGTAATATTTAAAAATGGTAATGATGAGAGGGAAACCAGCATACTACAAGCTCTGTGTTCATGTTATTAAAGTACTAATGTACCTGTGTAAACCGTTCTCAGGAGAGTTTTTCCCTTTTATAAAGCTCTTCTTACGCTACATAAGGTTTGTGTCAGCTAATAAAGGGTCTAGATGTCGGCAAGCACAATGGAAATCAAAGTCAGTGCATCCTTCTATGCACTAGGTGGCAGAATTGTTTTTATTTTGATTTTTGCAGTGGAGGATTGATTTTATTAGAGCACCTTAAATTACACAGGTGCTTTTAATACTGATGGTGGTGTGAGGATGCATATATATTGAGATAAAATGAGAAGGCTTAACAAGGCTCTTTTTTTTTTCTGCAAACATTTTGTTAACAGGGAAAAAAGATATCAGTTAGTAACACTGGATTATTTGTTTTCCTGGTGTTCTCTTGAGTAAAGGCAGCTGAAGCAAATGGGCAAACCAGAGTGCCTGTTCCATTTAGAGTAGGATCTTATTATGTCTACTCTTCAGACTGCTCCCTTAATGGGTGGGATATATACAAATATTAACAAGGTGCTTGGAAGGTTTCATTTTCTTTATTGCTGTGTGTTCACTGGAAACACTCAGCTGGTGGTTAGTAACTTGTCATTCACAAATTGCAAACCACGTCCATTTCTGCCTGTTATGAAAGACCCTGTCTTGGGAAGCTTAAAGTAATTGGGTTCAAGATCAGCTTCACTCAGGTACTTGGTTAAAATGATCAGGTTAGAAGTGTAAAAAAGCATTCTGAGTAATGTGGTTGCTTTCTAGACATACTCTTAAGGGTTGATGAAAAGAGAAATACAATGAGCTTGTGTGAAAAGCTGGTAAGTCACAGGCTTCCAGCTGCTCTGGAAACGTTTCCTTTGAAGACAAAGAAAACAAAATGTGTTGTTAATGACAGCTGAGATCTGTGGTGTGCCACTGTGATATTAAGTAGTCAGTTCAAAGCATACATTATTGTCTATTGAAAATAAAGCTGAAACGTGGAAGTAAAGCTCCCCAAACCATGGGTGTTTTTTTTTCTAGGAGGGCAAGCTAGCTGTGACTGAAAGAACAAGTGGTATTTCATAACTCTGCATTTCAGTTTCTGAAGTCATGCTTGACTGAGAGGACAAGCCTAACTTCTCTACTGAAGAGGATTTTTACAAGTTAACCAGTAGTCCCACTTTTCCCTGTGGAATTGGGGCACACTACAGGAAATCCTGAGTGAACTTCCCTGACATCCTTTCTTCTTGTGCTTCTTCTGATTGCCAAAAGACATTTACCGTAGTTTCCATTTAAGTAGTTAAAATTAGCCTGGAACTTCTGAAAAAATCTTTTGCTGTATGGTGTAGTTTAGCACGTGTAGGTGGGTGTTGATGGGAGGGAAGAAGGAAAGATATCAGAAGCAATCAAATGTGTATATCGTGTTTATTGCCTTAGATAGTAACCTCATGGCAGGACCGTATCATACAGTTAGAGATACTCCCCTCAAAAGCAGAATTGCTGCTTATGGACCCCGAGAGGATTTCAGCAGCTCACCTTGTGTGGTGGGTGCCTGCTAGTTCTTGAAACTCTGAGCCATTGAAGGCTTCTTGTAACTGTGGTAGCAGCAGAAAAGCGTACTTCCATGAGCTAAAAGAGCAATAAATGGGGTGTTTGTTACCTTTCTCCCTAGTTACAACGCGATTTAGGTGGAAAGTACATCTTGGAGGTAGGAAGTTTGATAGCTTTGATCTAAGGAAACTAGAATGTTAAATGTTGAGGGGAAAATGCTTTGCTTTCCTGTCTCGTTTTTGCTAGTAGCTATTCCTTCTCAAAACCCACATTGTTCACCTGGTAAGTGCCAAGTGGCACGAGGGGAACATCACCGTTCTAGTGATCTTGCCATTGATGCTCAAAAGTTGTGAATGCTGAACCTGTGCATATGTTTGTGCAAAGTCTTGATACAGTATTTAAACCCACTAATACAGCATTTATTAATGCAGCTAGGTATTATATAGAAGATTAGGTGCTGGGGTTGTTATTTGGCTTAAGCTTTTAACATTTAGTTGACATTTAAAGGCAAATCACATATTTAATAACTTGAGTTTCACTAACACTTCAGTCCTGATACAAACAGATAAAAAAAGCCAAAGTCAAGCTGGGGTTTTTTTGTTGTGTTTTTCTTTGTTGCTTTTTTTACTTCAGCCAGAGTGGTTTTGGTGTGCTTTAAATAGAATCTTGCCTTCTAAATGTTAGTGATGCCTTTTCATTTTGAAATACCCTTATATCTGTTTTGAATAAATACTTAAGTGATATGCTTAAAAAAACACCTTCAAATGGTGTATTAACTTCTTTTTAATGAAATAAGCATTAATGATGAAATAAGCATTGATGGAATTGATGGTGTGGCATCTTGATACAATAAGGCAGTATTGGCAGTACATGAAGATCAATGGATTGTCAAATTGGAGGTTTAAGGATAATTTTAGGCAGGTAGAAAAAGGTTGGTTCTGTCCATAGCTCAATAGCACTGAGGACAAGTGTATGCTTTGACAAAGCAAAGTGAGCCTGATAATGCAGAAACCTAACAGGGAACAAATGTATGAGTTCAGGATGTGTTTGGAATTAAAAACTGTCAGCTCTAGTGTGTTAACAGAGATCAAAGTGTTCCAGATCCAGAGATTAGGGGTATCAAAACCTTCCCCCCCCCAGTTTAAATCTTGTTTGTGATTCATCCATAGGGTGGACATCAATAATGATAAAAAGATAAGTGCGAAAGAGATGCAGCGCTGGATCATGGAAAAGACAGATGAACATTTTCAGGAAGCTGTGGAGGAGAATAAAATGCACTTCCGAGCTGTGGACCCCGATGGTGATGGTGAGATGAACCATTCCTTCCTCTCCCGATGACACCTTAAGGCAGTTGGTAGTAGCCAGACCCACGGGCTGCTCTTTGCATACGCCGTGATAAAATCCAAACCCCTTTGTACTGCAAATTAGGATGTTATCACAGTTGTGATCCAAACAGAAGACAATGGATCAAATCATAGATGTGCTTCAGTCAGCACTGCAGTTCTGTGTTGACTACAATGTTATTTCACTTGTGGTCAGAGGAAATCGTAACCAGGGGCTCTGCTGGGGGTGGGATGAGGATGGTGACATGAAGAGGTTATTTTCCCAAGGCCAGTCTGGTCTACAGACACATTAAAGTGAATCAAGTGATAGTTTTCATGTTCCCATTCATAAAGCTCAGTCTAATGGTTGCAGCACCGAGCCAAAAGATTTTAGCACATGCTGCTCTAAGCAAGGAGACCAAAAGTTTGTCCTTGAAGCATCCTATGTCATGTGTGAGATAACAGCTCTTTCTTACAGGCCATGTGTCCTGGGACGAATATAAAATCAAATTTCTGGCAAGTAAGGGCTTTAATGAAAAGGAGATTGCAGAGAAGATAAAAAACAATGAAGAGCTGAAAATAGATGAAGAAAGTAAGTGCAGACTGTTGGTCAATTTTTCTTTTTACTTTTCTGAAACCTGAATGTCAAAGCTGTTCTGAATATGAGATGAGTGGTTTTGTTGCTCTTTTGCTTCTACACAAATATAGAACATGTAAGACCTAAGATGGAAATACAGGATTTCTTTCCAACCCAGATCTGCCTTCTCAGCGCTCTTGCTGTGAATATTTAGCAGTATAAAAATCTCAATTGCTTATTTGTTACTGCCTATTTCAGTGGTTTTCATTTATTTAACAGCCTGCTAAAATTTGTCAGACCTGTGTTGTCTGTGGACCGTTGCACTGTTAATGTGGGAGCCAGGTCCCCTGTTACCCCAAAAGAAAGGGACCTGCTCTACATGATTTCCCTTCTAAAACTGGGGAGGGGTGTATGTGCTGCCAAACAGTTCTGTGTTTAAATAGGCCTGTGCTCAGGCACGGGGTGTAAGGGAAGGTACTAGCAGAAGGTTGGCAAACAGTTGTTTGAGCTGAGCTCTCTGTTACAGAGACAGATTGTTTCGTTGTGTTAGCGAGACTGATCGTTTCTCCCTTAGTGCTTTTGAAACTCATTTGAATCTGGCTCGGTGGAGACATGGCAACTCTGAACAGAGTAATCTCCCCACTCTCCCCCGGCTAAAAGTGTTTAAATTTACTGTTAAGTAAAACTCGAAGCCTTAGCCTTTCCTTGCAGGAATTAGTCATTTAAAAGTGGGTTATGTTATATTTTCCACTTATCAAAAGGCAACTAAAATGCAAATGGGCCTTTGAATTTTATGGCAGGGAAAAAACCTGTGCAGCTTGTTCTATGGCGGTGTGGTTAACTACAGTTTACAGGAATGCTCATCAGATAAGATTTGCTGAATAAGGGGAGTGTGTACAGAATCGTTTTTCTACCTGGGTAAGAAGCCTTGTTTGGGAAAGTCAAATTAGCTATCTACAGCTTCCTGAAAATGAGAGACACAACTTATTTTCATACTCTAGTGCAGTGTAAAACTACTCTTTTTCGGTCTGTATAATAAAAAAATAACTGAGTGTGTGTATCTTAAGGCATGTTCTGAGTCTTGTGCAGAAGCACAGTACAGTTTGGGTGTCAGGCCAGCAATAGGGACACAGCTTCATTTAACTTATGCTGCTGCTGATGGTTTCAAGTGATGACTGATAGTTGATTCAAGGCTGGGTAAAAAGGGTGGGCAAAGGGTGATAGACGTGTGACTTCTAACATGGGGTTGGCTGTAGTGGAAAGCCATAAGCCAGTGGTTTGATTATTCTGTGTTTACTTGTGTCCTTGATAAAACTAGAATTTGTCAGTTACAAGATTCACATTAAGACTGTGAAGGATTTCTTTACTCTTCACAAAGAAACATTACTTTACTTTTAATCACAATTAGCAGTTCCAAAACTGTAGATGTGACTGGGTTGGGTTTTTTCCCCCCTTGAAACTCCACAACCAAAAGCATGTAGGAGCTGTTTAAGACAGTTTATTAAATCATTAAAAAAAAAGTTTATCTGAAGACCATAGTCCTTAGCCAGCAGTGTGCCCAGGTGGCCAAGAAGGCCAAGGGCATCCTGGCTTGCATAAAGAATAGTGTGACCAGCAGAAGTAGGGAGGTGATTGTCCCCCTGTGCTCAGCACTGGTGAGACCGCACCTTGAGTCTGGTGTCCAGTTCTGGGCACTTCAGCACAAGAGAGATATGGAGGTGCTGGAGCGAGTACAGAGGAGGGCAACAAAGCTGGTGAGAGGCCTGGAGAATAAGGCTTATGAGGATGGATTGAGGGAGTTGGGGTTGTTTAGTTTGAGGAAGAGGAGGCTGAGGGGAGACCTCATCCCTCTCTACAACTGCTTGAAAGGGCACTGTAGAGATATTGGTGCTGGTCTCTTCTCACGGGCAATGAGCGACAGAACAAGAGGGAATGGCTGCAAGCTGCAGCAGGGTAGGGTTAGGCTGGACATGAGGAAAAAGTTTTTCCCAGAGCGAGTGGTCAGTCAGTGGAATCAGCTGCCCAGGGAGGTGGTGGAGTCCCCATCCCTGACTGTGTTTCAGAGTAGATTGGATGTGGTGTTGAGGGCTCTGGTGTAGGGGAGAACTTGTAGAGTAGGGCTGATGGTTGGACTTGATGATCCCAGGGGTCTCTTCCAACCTAAATGATTCTATGATTCAGAGTGTTTTTAAAACTTGTGAAAAGCAAAGGCTTCAGGTTTGTGTTTGTTAGTGTATTTTGCATAGCAGGGCGTGCTGCAGTCAGTATTTTTTCCAGTGTGTCATTTAGAAAATGCCTACACCAGAAAGCAATCACTCTCCACAGGTGTTTTTTTCCTCTTTGGTTATGTTTGGGACCACGAGGTGCACATAATATTCACCTTGTGTGTTGCAGGGTGGGTTTTTTTCTGTTCTTCAAATCAGATGCATGGTTTTAGTGGAAAGTCATGTACAAATTGTGGTTCTCGGTTGAATTTAGTTAAAATTCACTTTAAAAGCGCTTGTATGCATGATGTTAGGTGGAATGAAAGAAGTGGAAACGTGAAATGATTTTGGTGTTTGATGCATCTGTATGTGCATACTTCAGCTGGCTTTTGCTGTTTGTGCTTCTTTTTATTATTAAACTGATAACTGAAGCATATGGAGAGCTTAGGTTTGAAGTCAGAGTGTGCTCTGGTACAGAGTAGACGAGGGAGCAAAAAGGAGTAATAAGTCTCTGTCCTTAAGTAACTGGAAACTAAGTGCATTTCTTGGTGTTTAACTTAACATCTGTCCTTGATGGTTCCAGACTTCCCTCTGTAGAGCTACCCTCCTCAATTTCTTGTAGTGCCAACAAATCACATTTTCAGGCTGATGTATCAGAATTTAAGGTTATAAGATCCCTCAGGGTAGGTGATTCTTTTAAACGTTGAGCCTTTGGTGGGGTAAAGAAGAAGGGAGGAGCAGAGGCAGCGCAGAAGCCTCTTCATAGCCTTCCTACTCCTGCTTTATGGCTTCACTTACACCACCTTTGCAGTTAGATGCTTTGTAAAGAGCAGCTGTCTGTAGAAATGCATTGTTGATTGCTGTAAAAACTAGGCTTTGATTTTTTTTCATTTTCTGTAATCTGTTTAATACAATTCTTAAGCTTAATTCATAGATGTAATTTTGTGGAGAGTGAGGGTGCTGTCTGGAATTGTGGCTGGAGAAAAACCTCTGCATTTAAAATCGTGTGCAGATGCATGATGTGATCATCACTTTGGGGTAGGTCGCTGCACCGTTTTGTTTACTCAAATCCTTTGACCTTGAACATGCCTAAAAAGAGTTCAGACCAAGAGTACAACTGGTTTTGGTTTAGATAATGTTGTGTTAAGAAATGCCAAGTTGAAATAAAGAAAAGTTGTGTTGTAACACTGGAGTAAGAAAATGTGTCCCTTTGATGATGCTTGGAACAGCTGTGTTGGCAAAGAGTATTTTCTTACCTGTGGTAAACTGAGTAGAATAGACCTACATAGTGCTGGTGGTTAAAGCACTCGTACAACAGTGTTTCACACAGAAGTGTTTATCTAGATTTAATCAGAGTCTTGTTTTTTGGTCTTAGAAAAAAAACAGGCTCAGCGTTGAAGGCTTGTTGTTCTGTGGTTATTAGTTTGATATGAGAAGAATTAGTTGACACGTTCTTTTCTTGTAGATATTAACCAGGAGTGTGGTGTCACGAGTGCAATAATAGTGAACCTGAAGGATGTCTTTAGTTTGAAGACTGTTTCGGCTCTTTGGAAACATTTGAAGAATGTTTCAATGTGCAGGACTGGGTTTGAAGTAGAAAACAAAAATCATTGATTCAGAAGAAAGTTACTACTGCCATTCAGGAAAACGAAAGATTTCTGTAGGCAGGGAGTTTCAAAATCTGAAAATAAGGCAGGAGGAGAAAAACAAGTAGTGAACGTAGTTGGATTATTCCTACCTTCTACCCGAACCAGCTGACAGTACTGGTACGACAGTACTTATCACTTGATACACTGGAGTTGTGGTATGAGCGTAGCTAAATCTTTATTTTCATCTCCTAATTCCAGTTCAGTTGTTTGTGCTGAAACACTAGGAAAGATCCTCTAACCAGACTAGATAATAACACTAATTGCACTTTCTCTTCCACCACTTGCTTTCCCCGAGGGTTGAACTGTATAATAACTGATTCTTAGGTCATCTTTGTTTAAACAACTGATTTAGCAGGGGAGGGTATGTTTTATGAACTTCAAACAGAATGAACTTGATAGCTTCAATCTTTTTCTTAAATTTCTAGCCCAGGAAGTTTTAGATAACCTGAAGGACCGATGGTACCAAGCTGACAACCCACCTCCTGATCTGTTGTTGAATGAAGAGGAATTCTTGTCCTTTCTCCATCCAGAGCATAGCAGGGGAATGCTGAAATTTATGGTGAAAGAAATCATCCGAGATTTGGGTATGCCATTTTAAAAACGTGTTTCCTGGGAGCTGTTTACTTGCAAACCATTTTATCTGGGAGGTGTTGATAGGTCACTGTACTGTTATGGAACGGTATTAAATTTTGCCACATCTTGGATGCTCTGTTCTACACGTTTTCCACGTGATGAGTAAGGAAAACAAACCGTTAGCAAAATTGCTGGCACCTCTGGAGTCGACTGTGCGTCTCTTAAGCCTAAATTTAGGCTCTGGTTGTTAAAGAACAGCACAATATAAAATGTTAGAAAGATACTCTGAGTACTTCATAGAAAGCTGATCAGCTGCCACTACTTCACACTGAAGTGCTGCTTCGTTGTAGTGGCGTTAGAGCAATAATAGGTTGATGAATAGTAAAATATGATAAAATGTGTTGGTGTGAATGTTCCATGAGAAGGGCATTAATTGCCTTGTACTTCCCCAGTACAGCAGCCCTGTGAGAATTGTGACGTGCAGGCACGCAAGTGGAAATAAATGGTTGAGGTTTCTAAGAAAATAATAATATTTTTTCTTGAATTCATAAGTATTGGCACATCTGGGGCTTTTTTTCTATTGAGTCAATAGAGGTGCGTATTTAAAACTGCTGCAACACCTGGATTTCAAAACAAAATAAAGAGAACTATGACTTCACTATTTGTAAGCCTAATAAATATGAAGAGTTTCCAGTGACAATTGAGTGTGTGACATGTACAGACATAACGGCTCCAGCACACAGGCTTTTAGGGGGGTTAATTCACCTGAATGCTAATAAAGGGGAGACTGGATGCAGCTGTAACAATATTCACATTGCAGTAGATTATTGAAAAAAAAAAATTAAACAAACCCCAAACCCACAGCTTGACCCCTGATGTGTCCTTGGGGTCTGGTAAAATCCTTTTTGTTTAATATGTTGATGAATGTATGATTTTTATCCTTCCTAAACATTGTGTGTGTACCCTGATACCCAGAGGTTTTGGCTAATCAAAGATGTAAACGGTAACTCTTGCTCTCTGCTGAGAGCAGCGCGTGGACTGCTGCAACCAGCCAGACTGTACCAGTGACATCTCTGACACAAAGGAATTTCTCAGTTTTAATGGGCATTAAGCAAATACTCAGTTGCTGTGTTCTTCTCTCGTAGATCAAGACGGAGATAAGAAACTTACCCTCTCAGAGTTCATTTCGTTACCTGTTGGTACTGTAGAGAACCAGCAAGCTCAAGATATTGATGATGACTGGGTAAAAGACAGAAGGAAGGAATTTGAGGAGGTCATTGATGCCAATCACGATGGCATCGTCACAATGGAAGAGCTGGAGGTAAGTCTTCCACAGACAGTTAGTTCCAGCGTTTTTTAAAACCAGTAGTTGGTTTTTAAGTACAGGATTAAGTACTGTAGAGCCTATGAAGTCCAAAACTAGTTGAAGTAACGGTGCAATGTGTCTGTTTTACAAAACTTTGGACCAGGATTGGAGATAGTGTTGTTATGCTTTTTGTTAAGGAGGAGGACGGGGAGTTTTCCTTGCATAACTGTTATTCATAGGTATGCTTTGGGGTTTTTTTTTGTCACATAGACACTCGTATGGATATGGAGTGCCTGAAAGCAAGTCTCAGACTGCATTAGCTGTACTTGTTAGTGGGACAATGAGTCATACTTTCAGTTGCAAAAAGAGTAACTGGCAACCCATATATGCATTTAATATAAAACAAACCAAAAAAACCCAACGACCAACAAACCCCAGCGCCCTGATAGCCTAGAAAATAGCAGAGTTCTCTTGTTTTTCAGGGTGTTTTTCTTCTTTTTTTTTTTCTTAAAAAAAAAAACCCTGAATTCCTATTTTCAAGTGTGGATCCTACTTTGTGGCCTTTGGTTTGCAGAAGTAAAGCTTTCTTCTAATAATTCTGTCTGCAGAAGAGTCTACTCGACATAAAATTTGCACCCTACAGTTGTGGCAGTTTTGTGGCCAAAAGAGGAGGCTTGTGGCTCATTTTTTTTTTCTTTTTTTTTTTTTTCCATTTCTGGGTGTAAAAAATACACTTTGTCAAGCAGAATTCAAGGTGCAGCATGGGCAGTGTGAGAGGAGAACCTCTAAAATGTTGGCTTTTGCCCTGTGTGTAATGTCTGCCTGGTGGTTTAAAATGGAACAAGAAAGTCCTAAATTGAACGTGTTAGAAAAAGATTAGCTCCAGGAACAAGAGAGAATCAGGTTGTACAGATTGCCAGTGTCTGCCACTTCTTAATTTTGAATTTATATTTCTTCATGAACCGCACCAGATCTGATAGTCACTTTAGTTTGCAACCAAAATGTCAAAAGTATTCCTGTTGTAGACACTGGCACAAACTGGGAAAATCTGGATTTATGTTGGAACAGCCAAGGAAGCAGTGAGTTGAAAAATAGCTAGGAGCTGCATGTAAGCCTGTTTAAAAAGATGTGCTAACACCTTTTTCCATGACTTGCCTTCACTTTGGGATGGTTTGTGTTGGTCTCATAATTGCTAAAGTTTACACAGAGCTAAGGCTGACAATTCTGATGTGTGGGAATACGTGCTTAGTGATTGAAAATCATTGACTTACCTGTTTTAGGAATACATGGATCCTATGAATGAATACAATGCTTTGAATGAAGCGAAGCAAATGATAGCAGTAGCAGATGAAAATCAAAACCATCACCTGGAGCTGGAGGAGATCCTGAAATACAGTGAATACTTCACGGGCAGCAAGCTTATGGACTACGCACGGAACGTCCACGAGGAGTTCTGATCCTGCTCACTTTTCCGGAGCTCTGAAGCACTTTCTTGCTTTAAACAAAAACAAACAAAAAAAAGAGATGAAAAAAAATCCAGCCCCCAAACAGACAGAAAGTTTGCTGCTATCTGTTACGTGCCCACAGTGTGTTGTCCTAGATTAAAACCAACTTCCGTCCGTACATGAGATCTACTGCTCTGTTGCCTTCGGTATAAGGGGAAAAAAAAAGTCAAATAAGGGGATGTGTAGTGAAGTACATCGGTTTGCCCTGGTCTGTACAGTTAATCCAGCTGCAATTTCAGCTGCTAATCATATTTGGTGGAGGCTTCTTAATTATTTAACTCTTCTTGTTGCCCTTGTAGCCGCTGATCCAGGGAAATCACAAATAACACTGAAAGATGTTTGCTGTTGTGGAGGGGACTGTGGTTCAAATAGGTGTGTTCTGGCCTCGGGACAGTATCCGTGCATAGACTGATGGGCTAAATCTTCCAGTGTCTTTCTCAAAGCATTTCAAACTGCTTATGTGTTGTTGAGAATTAAATACCGGTTCTCCCACCATCACTGAACTATCTCTGGGAGCTGTGGGGAAGAACTTCTCCATCTGCTTTAAAAGGAAAACTGGTTATGGGCTGACAGGTTTTGTGTTTGCAACTGCACTGAGAACTTGAGAGGCTTCAGATTCCTTGTCTTAACGTAATCAATTTTCATCCTAAGATGAAATGATGGGGGAGGTTTCTTTGTGGACTTGAAAATGTTGGAGAGACCAATGTGGTTCACCCAGGGGGGGTGATTGTTACTTAACTAAAACTCCTTGTTAAAACTAGTCTAGTTGCCTCTGCACAAATTAAGGATGCCCGTAAATTCATGAATGATGGAGCTGGGGGAAATACAGGCTTTGCTTTTGTGCTGCTTTTCTTTTGCCAGAGCAACGTACAGTCAGCACTTGGGAAGCTTTTTAATCAGTCTGGTTTTGGGTAATCTCTGAAAGCATCTTGCAGCAGAAGGGTCATATCCACTACTGTCTAAAATAGAAAATTTATTTTTACTCTGGTTCCATCTTTACTGTAAAAACCCTTCTCTTTGAAGGGTTGACTGAAAATCCAAGTGAGATGTTATATTTGATTAAATTTATTCTCTTAATATAATGTAAATAGAAGTATTGCTGTCTGTTTCTGTTCCAGTATTCCCTCTCTCCTTTTTTTTTTTTTAATTTTTTTTTGTGTTAAATGGCTTGTATCAGAGTCTTTTTATATACATATCTTTTTTTCATTAAATATTTTTCTCCATGCGTTGGAAAAGTTGCTGGGTTTAGGTTTGTCAGTGAGTGGGGCAGAGTTGAAACTCTTCAGGGGACAGACAAAATACCACTTTGAAAAGAACAGCAAGGTATAAATTCAGTCAATAATCTTGTGTTGAAATGAGTTTGGAACGTCTGCTGCCTTAGTCAGCCCCCACTCCCACCCCCTGCTGACACCCCACCTGTACTTCAGTGCAGCGTGGGGAGATTTTAATGTGGCTGCTGCAACGTGGAGATGAAAACAACGTGAAATCCCGTGTCTGCAACCGTGGTGCTTGGTGGGAAGTAATGGGGACGGCTGATTTAGGTGGATTGGCAACAGGTCTAGGTTTTGCTTTGCTGTTGTTTTAACTGGGGCTTCCTAAATACCTAACACCTTGCACTGGACACAAAACTACACGTGTAAACATGCAGGTTTGCAGTGGGGCTGTTGGCAGCTTAGTCAAGACAACGGTTTTAGCGGTATTAATTGATAACCTGTATAAATGTCCTGACTGCAGTCTTGTGTTATACTCCACTTGTTTGCACAATTTGCATATAACTTGAGTTGAAAGTTTTATCTTGGTCACACCTGATGCTCAGAGAGTAAGTGCTGGTTTGCAGAGGGATTCTTGAGCAGCCGAAATACGATGATGAAATGTGGGACTTCATTGTCAGTAGAGGCAAAGATTTGCATCTACACTTTTAGGTTAATCTTCTGGTAATGTGAGCGTGGAACCCATGAAAAATAGAAGGTGACACAGTAGCTACCAACACTGGAGTATGTACTGTTGTTGCACTGCTTGCTTCAGGACTGATAAGCCTGAAACTTGAGGAACAACTGCAAAAAATGCATTTTTAATGTATGCATGGAGTTCTGCACCTTACTGTGTTTTGTTTTTCTCTGCCAGAAGTCAGGATCCCGTGTTAAATAACAGCTGTAAGGATACAGTGGACTGCGTGGTCAGATTTGGAGGTACACCAGATTATTCCTGTCTTGGAATTTTAGAAGTTCAAGCTGTTCATCCATAGATTTACTTGTTTAAAAAACAAAAAATCTTTAAGTATTTTGTACACACTCAATCTTTCTTAAATTCTTGTAGGCCCTTTCCTGCAGGGGAACTCTTACTTGCCTGTAATCCCTAAGGAACGTAGTGACTTTTCCTTTAAAGCCTTTTATTAAGTGCTAGTTTGCAAGTTCCATGTTTGGGTTTTGGATTGTTTTGATGTACACAAGCAATCTGCCTGCTGTTAACAGGAGTTGGTATCTCAGTGCTATGATCTCAGGGACGTGTGTTGTCTTTCCAGAAAGCAAAAGCTTGCCTAGGTTATCTAGGATGAGCATCTATAGTCAAAAATGATACATGTATATTAAATAAATGCAGAACAGGGTCGGATTTCTGACCCGTAGCATGACTCAACTCACCACCCTGGAGTTCCCCTTTACCTGCTACAACCTGAGTAGCTGCATCCAGGCTGGTTTTGGGGAACAGTCCCTGATTCCCATGGAAAAGCCAAGCAGCGTTTGGGAGAGGTTAATCTGCGTTGGTGAAAATCCGGCCGAGGAGTGTGTTAGATGTGAAATGCTATGGGCTAGGGAGAGAACACAGACTGTTTTATTGACTTGTATGATACTGCCACGTAAAGGAGTCTGGCAGTATCAAACCTGGCAACGCTGAGGGATGCCATACACAAAGGTTGAATTCTCAAGGTGGTATGTGAAGTTTGTGTGTTAACTGCTTTTTAGTAAGCAAGCATTTAATTTGTGTTAAAGTATCCTTAATAAGAACATCAATATTTGGGGAGTTTTCAGTTTAAATGTATAGATCAGAATGTTAATCTTACTCTGTGAACATCGCAGGAGTTTGCATTTTCAGTTTCTTAATGAATAATAATTGTCTTACTGAATATGTAAAGTACTGTTTGTGAAAGAGAATTGTGGGGGGAAAAAAATCTGGTTAAATATTGCTGAGGGAATGACTGAGTCATGAGGCGAAGCACCAGTTCAATGGCATTGATTGTGATACTGGAGTGGAAAGAGATGTGGCTACTTCTTGCATGCAGGTACTGAGTGCGTGAAGGTGGTTGAAATGCAGCTGGTGGGATTTACTTGCTCCTCAGGTTTGCTCCCTTTTGGAAAGAGTGCCTGTAAGGTATAGCTTCTTTTCCATAGTGGTTGTTTTCCAAAGTGCTTGGAAAAATAGGAGAAATAAAAAAATGGTCACTGTTTTTCTTCCCTTTCACTCTGAAATAATCTTACAGAAATTTAAGAAAGAAATGAGAAGCAGCAGTTCTGGGTAAGTTATGCCAGGATATTGCTGATCAGCCCTCCCAAATACTGCAGGCTCATTGGGATTCCCAACATACTTCTGTCCCAGTCAAATCTCCTTCACATTTACACCTACATTGACTGTAGCTCTGCTTTGGCTGGGAAGCCTGGCTGTGGTTTTTAACTGATGCAAATAAAATGTCTGATTACTTTAGGATGGCTTGTTGACTTGGGCCTTTTGCATAAGAGATGCTCAAGACCCTTAGAACCAGAAGACCTAAAATTTACATCCTGGGTCAGTGAGATCAAATTAGTGAAATCCTAATGGTGAGCCTGGAAAGTGAAACCCACTAGTTCCTGGTGTGACCACTTTTTTTTTCTCTGCTCTGCGTGCTTGTGGTAGGTGAGGGCAGGGCTGCAATGCCAGTGTGCTCTTCAGCATCCTCCACTGCTGCCCTGTTGTTCTGTCCTGTCCTCCTGACAGCCAGAAGGAGAAGCCTTTTGGAGGTTTGGATTTTAAGTTTATGTGCTTCTGTGCATCAAAAGCAGCTGGTGGGTGATTATTGCAACCTTTGCTTTCCTTTGCTTCCAGCACTGCTGAAAGCTTTTATTTCCATGGGGGCAGATAGTAGAGGTAACACAAAGTCTCTATTTTGGAGTCATCATCTTGCTTTTCTTCGGTGGTGATGCAGGGAGTCCGACATGAAGAGTTGAAATGAGAAGCAGCAAAAGCTGCTTGCTTCTCATCTGCAGCTTTTGCTAGCTCCTGAGGGTAGTATCAAGATGACTGATGGTTTGTGATTCCGCACTTTCCCTGAGAAGAGAAATGTATTAACAATGGGGTTTTTTTGTGCAGCAGTAAAAGTCACAGGTCTGCTGTTACATGAGACCACGGGGAGAGAATCTGTCTGCGCTTCTCCTTTTTAAGAAGCGACCCCATGAGGGCTATGTTTCATTTTACCTGTGGCTCTCCTCTGTAAAGGTTTTTCAGGTGTTACCTCTAAATTGCTTTAATACTTTTTCTTTACAATAACAAGGATCATCTCTTCTAGTTCTCGGGGCACTCTGGGCCAGTGCTTTAATACAGCGTGGAGAGGTACGTGCGTGGCTGGAGGTGCTCTGTTTTAAGGCTACGAATAGAAATCTTTTCATAATGCTCTTCAGCCTGCTGTCTCTTCTGCCTGTGAACATTTTAGTTGTGAACTGCAAAAAAAAAATAGGTTTGTGGGGTTTGGAAGAAAGGATGGGGGCGTGGAACACATGCTGGGACTTTCTCAGCGACTGACATACGTTCTGGTCATGAGCAGTTTAGAGTCACTTCTCCAAGAGCTCGCCGCTGTCGAGATTTCGCTGGGACAGTAGGGCTGCATTATGGTAGCTGTAGGTTTTTACTCTCATTTTTCTACTGCTTTGTTCTGGGTGCTGGCAGTCTCTATCAGCCATGGCTTGGTATTGAAATGCAAAGAACATTACCATTTTTTCCGTGAAAGATGCTGCAAGGACTGTGCCCCCGGTAAGTAATTTTGACGGGGTGTTGGTTATACTTTGCTGGATGTAATATCTATTAGTTAATAACCCACAGGTGGTAGAAAACAGCTCAATGGATTTATCATTCAAATGTGGGAAGTATAAAATGGGAAAAAAGAGCATTTGATGAGGCGAGTTTCCTATCAGTCTAGACCAACAGAGATGATTTCTATGATACACTAAATTGAAGAGTCCTCTTTGAAAGAGCTGCATGTGTTTTAATTTATTTTGTGTAGCTCTGCTTTCTTAACATCATGGTCCGGTATGTTTTCAGCGTGGGAGTATTAGCTGAGAAAAGATAGGAGCATTTATATTACTGTCCCTTACCTGTCACATAAAGAAGCTCATGAACTGTGTGATACTGGAAATACTGGAAACCATTAGGTAACTAATTCTTTTTCTAGTGATGGCTTGCTAAGCTTTCTTCAAGTACTGGGAACCATTAGGTAACTAATTCTTTTTCTAGTGATGGCTTGCTAAGCTTTCTTCAAGTACTGGAAAGCATTAGGTAACTAATTCTTTTTCTAGTGATGGCTTGCTAAGCTTTCTCCTGTAGCAAGGTTTATACTACCCGGTGGTTTTCTCAGGAAAAAAAGATCTGCTTGATTCATAGACAGAGAACAGCAAAGTGTAACTCGACAGGAAATGTATCTTTGTCCTCCTTTCTTACTGTAGGGACTGAGTCTGAATTCTGAGTTCTGCACACGTGTGGGGGGTATTTTTTCCCCAGTCTGAATCTCTCTGAAGGCAGTGCCATATTGAGAAGCACAAATGCAAAATAGCAAACCTCAGATACTTTAATAGGTGGGATTTCATTCACGTAGAAGTGAGTTAGTGATGAAGCATAAGAGGTTGCTGATTAACAGGCAATATTCCTGCTCAGGGGCAGTCCCCTTGTCGAAGGCAGCGTTTTTAGCACAGTCGATACCGACTGTGCTAGAAGGAGGATATGTCTGTGCTAGAGGGAGCACAGGTTGTGTCTGAACGCAGCTGCAACTCACAATCTTGTGTATGGTTTTGTGCACACCTTTCAGAATAGTTACTTTCTCTGAAGTCACCCACACTTGGATGGATGTGGTATGAACCGATGCAGTAGTATTCTCTTCAGAGACGCTAATTGGAATAAGTTCAACCTTTAATCTGAGACTTGAGGCGCTTTATTGTGTTACTCTCCAAACTGTTTAAATCTGAGAGTTTCTGAACTTGCTTTGAAGAAAGGCAGATAGAGATAATCCTTTATCTCTACAATTTGTTTTCTCTTCCTTATGCTGAAACAACTTTTTTTTCAGTTTTTTTTTTGCATTCTTAGCAAATCCGCTGCCGTTGGGGAAACACTTCTTCATAGTGTCACTTCTAACAAATGCAGAAGTGTATTGCATGTGTTGTGGTCACTAAAAATCTGTATTTTGCCACCGATAGCACTTCATAAAATGCAGAGAAAATTAGAGTGAGCAAGAGAACCGGTGCTCATTGTTCACCTACAGCGTGGGAAAAAGGAGAACCAAAATGAAAGAAACAGTTTGTGAGCATAAGGGCGTATTTAAGCTCACCTGTAAAAGCCCTGGTTGTTAAAGCTGCTTCTATAGTTTGCAAAGAGAAGCTGGGAGATAAAAGGAATATCTGGCTCCTTTCCCAGCAGCCACTGGTAACGTGCTGTTTCACGTTACAGCACGTGAGTGGCTTTGCTCCCAAGCCTTGTCATCCCAGTGCCTCAGTCTGAACTTCTCTGGAAGCACCCTGGATCGCACTGGTTGGAGTACGTGGGTGCAAGCATTCAGAGCTCCTTTCCAAACGTAATGTGTGATACACACATGCCATTTGGAAGAGTAACAAATGCCCACCTGGCATCTTCTCTCGCTCTCACTGTTTGAGAAACGGAGCTGGTAGCGTCTTTGATGTTGCTGGGCACCGATACGGCTGCATATCAAAATCCTCCTGCATTCTTTCATGCTCAGTGGGCTTTCAGAATGCCAACAGAAAGGTACTACAAACACTTAATTCTTGACTTCTTCCCTAATTAATTTTCTGCAAGAAAATTGTCTGTTGCCGTCTTTTGTATCTGTTTGGGATTACTTTGGGTTGAGTTATGTGATCTATCTCATAAGGGAAGGCAGGATCCATCTCAAAGCCATGGTATTACGCTGGAGGTCAGGCCTATTGCTGTGCTAAAAACCTGCTTTTTTTCATAACTGATATTTGCTGTGCTGTCTAAACCCTATGAAAAGGTGGTTCTGGAGAAGTTATGCCAATGTTAATGGCATGGCCTTCAATGAGGCCAAGTGTCAGGTCCTGCACTTGGGCCACAACAACCCCATGGATGGCTACAGGCTTGGGGCAGTGTGGCTGGAGCTGCCTGGCAGAAAAGGACCTGGGGGTGCTGGTCGATGGGTGGCTGAACATGAGCCAGCAGTGTGCCCAGGTGGCCAAGAAGGCCAAGGGCATCCTGGCTTGCATAAAGAATAGTGTGACCAGCAGAAGTAGGGAGGTGATTGTCCCCCTGTGCTCAGCACTGGTGAGGCTGCACCTTGAGTCTGGTGTCCAGTTCTGGGCACCTCAGCACAAGAGAGATATCGAGGGGCTGGAGCGAGTGCAGAGGAGGGACACGGAGCTGGTGAGAGGCCTGGAGAATAAGGCTTATGAGGATCGATTGAGGGAGTTGGGGTTGTTTAGTNGCCTCAACTCAGCAAGTCATCAGGCCCCTGCTAGCCCCGTTTTGCTGCTCAGTGTACAGTGATGCTACGGGTCAAAACTTTCAGGGATTCTGGCATGTCTAAATCTGCTGAATGTTTTCAGCCAGAGTTGTTGCTCTCTGGGCTCTCTTTCATTCTAGTGCATGAAAACGAAGAGGGTTTTGTTCTGATAACAATCAGTTCCTCTTTCTACGTGGTCTGTTTCAGGTGAAAGAATGAGAAACCGCTGCACAGAGACAGCAGACACAGTCTGTGCCCCCTGCCAGGACGAATACTTTAATAATGAGTACAACCATGGCTTCTGCAAGAGTTGTACCATCTGCGACACTAGTAAGTGAGCTCTGTCCTGAGCGTTTCTTGATATGAATTTGGGAGGCAATCAGTCTTCCTGTCTTTGTGTGCTCCTCAAAGGCTAATGACCAACTCCAAACCCTGGGTTATCACTTTGATAGCTGTTCTCTCCTGGTTGGTGCTGATGGTAGAGCCTTCAGAGGGGGAAGCAGGCTTGCACTGCCTGAAAACTCCTGTCTTCAGAACTGTTAACAAACTCTGCTCCCTGTGGTTGTTTCTACACACAACAGGCAATGAGTAAATATTTTTTTTCCTTGTCTCTCACCTGAATTCTGTTGTTGCCAGCAAAGGGGAGCAAGGAAGTGAAGAAGTGTGAGAAGACCTCTGACAGAATTTGCGTGTGTGCTGCAGGCTACATGCCAGATGTTGCCTATCCACTGCGGAGTGGTAAGTTAGGGATGTGTCAGACTCTCCAAACTCTCCCCTCCGCTCCAGGTGACATGGTTGCTGTTTCTTATGTAGAACCAGTTGTCCTTTGCCTCACTGCTGTCTCCACACAGGTGTTAACAGCAGGGTAGCTGTGCAAATTGTTTCTCTGTGATTCCTGAGCTGTCAGAAATCTTAATGCTCTCCTTGTTAATACCCATAACTAGCCAGTAGAGAAAACAGCAAACCTTGTTGGTTGCAGACTAAAATGAGCCTCTGAGCTTGTTGTGTCATTCTGAGCCAGTGACTATGGCTTTTAGAGGCTCTGTGAGTTTCATTGGGTCTGTTCAATAAGCTGTACTTGTATAAGCTATTATTGTAATTACTGTGTAGCTGTCATACAGTTGCTACCTGAACTCAAATTCTTCCTCTTTTTTCCAGCGTGCTTACCGTGTCCTGAAGGGTTTTATTCCATAGGAGGGAATGAAAACTGCCAACCTTGGACCAAGTATGTATCACTGATCACATTCAGAGCAACATTTTGGGGCTATCTGGGTAGCATTCGATGCTCAAATCATGGTGTGTAGAGTAGACCTACAGCAAGTGTGATGAAACGGTGTGGGACTCTCAGGAGCCTTGACCAGTCTGTGTAGGGATTTGAAGCATCCGCCCTTTCTCTCTTCACTTACAGGAACAACAGTACTCTCGGCCTTTTGATTTGTTTAAAGGTCTGGATGTTTTGTTTCTGTAGCAAAAGGTTCCCTTGTCAAGTGCAGATGTGCTTCAAGGCTGTTATGTACACAGATGCGAAGAAAACCAGAATGTCAGTTTTTCTCCAGTAATAGCTTCAATTAGCTTAGCTGTTCCTCTCATCTGTAGAACCTAGGAGAGGTGAAACCTGAGTTTGTATTGATTAAAAAAAAAAAGTCTTATTCTCTTATTATTTCACTAATCACTAATTTATTTTCTGTCTGTAGCTGCAGTGTTCTTGGGAAAAATACCCTTCGAGCAGGGACAAGAGCAGCTGATGCTGTTTGCAGCAGCCCTGTCACACAGCCAGCTGCCCCTCAGAGTGTAACACCTGCGCTGAGCCTTTCCACCACTGGCCACAAGAAGAATACGTCGACTGCAACCTTCTCACCGTCCAGACACAGTGTGATTCCTTTCATTTGCACAGATACAGCCAGCCCCACAGAGACTAACTGGGGTAAGGAGAGGGAATAACCAAGTCTGATCTCCATTTACTAGAGCTGGGGGGTAATTTTCACTCGGAATGAAGTCACACTCTTTCTCAGAAGCCATATCTGTATTTACACAGTCTTTCAGTGAGAGACACACAGGATTCCAGACTTCCTGCTCAGCAGCTGGGACTTAGAATCATAGAATCATTTAGGTTGGAAGAGACCCCTGGGATCATCAAGTCCAACCATCAGCCCCACTCTACAAGTTCTCCCCTACACCAGAGCCCTCAACACCACATCCAATCTACTCTGAAACACAGTCAGGGATGGGGACTCCACCACCTCCCTGGGCAGCTGATTCCACTGACTGACCACTCTCTCTGGGAAAAAGACTTCTAGGCTTTCTGGTTCAGGGTTACTTCTGGAGTTGTAGTTTCCTTCCTTTGAAGCTGGCAAGCTGTGGGAACTCCAGCTAGAACCATGCATCTTTTTTAGTGTGTTCTTCTCTTTTTTCCTTCCAGGGTCTTTAGCCCTTATCCTTATTTGTCTGATATTGCTCATGGTGAGTGGAATGTCCATCCTCCTGTTGATTATCCAAGCAGCCAAAAAAGAGACCAGGAGGAGGAAAAGGCATCAAGGTGAGTTTTTTCTGTGGGGGAAAATGTATAGAAAATAATAATTGGGGCCCTGTATTTGAACTGTGATAATTGTTTCAATCATAACAAAGGGTACCTGACTAATTAGAGCAGTGTCATCTCCACTTAATGCCAGTGATTTATCCTCTATTTAGTTCTGATGCACTGGAGGTCCCAGTGGCTTCAGTTTTGCATTCTTACAGAGCACAGATTCCCCTACTTGTTGCCATGCAGAAGGGTCCTCTGTCTTGCTCTAACTCCTTGTAGCTTTTTCCTCCTGTGGGCCCTGTGAAAGTGGTATAATGATTTTGTGCAGGGAATTCTGTTCAGTACAGAGAGGATCCAGAATGAACAGTCTTTTAAAGAGCACATGGTGAACTTTTCTGCCTACGTAGAAGTGAACTGTCTTGAAGTGTCACCTGCAAACACAGGAAATATTTGAGGAGACCTGAACTCTATAGTGAGAATTAAGTGGCAGCTCTTGAACCAGCCCACAGCTGCCTCGTGTTCCAGTGACAGAGCAAGGGGAAAGTGTTTTTTTTCACTGTTCCCTAGTGTTTCTGGGCACTGGCAGGGAAGGCAGGCACCGACCTAGATGTCATTCAGGTCTGTAGTCATCTGTGAAACTAGAAAGGTCCCTGGCTTCCCTTTTCCTCCGCTTTCTACTCTACACAGTATTTTTCACTTTCTTTATTATTATTCCCTGTCTTTCAGGAACAGGGAGCTGCCGATTTCCTGTCCAGGAAGAACAAATTGACTCCAATTCTAGTCTGATCAAAAACTGACTCCGCCTTACGTTACCGTTTCCTGCATTTCTGAGCCGATCGATTGTAACAAGTCTGGTGACCGAGCATTCTGTGGGTGTGTGTAACTCTGTTCAATTGCACTTCCCTTCCTTTAGGTCTTGCTGAGCTCCCCCTTTGGCATTAGGACCCATGGTGGTAGCTGTTCTTGCATGGATCGTGTGGTCCTTTCTCTTTGGCAGATCCTGTGCACAGCACCGCTGCTGCCAGGACTGAGTTGCTAATAGTCCTCTCTGCGTATCTATCCAGTTCTGCACCTAGTGATGGGCTGAAGAAAGTGTCTGTGAAGCTGTAAGAGCTGATCATTGAGCAGACAGAAGAACAGGGATATCAAAAGACTTGCTTTATGGCTGAGTTTCTCTCTTGGCTTACAATTCTGAGCTGCTAAGCAGAACATGTCTGTCTTTTCTCAGTGCAGGTATCTCCAGTGTTTCAGTCTAGTTCCCAAAGGAACTCTCCTTGCTTTAGGTGGAGAATCTCCCCCGATGAACCTGACCAGTGTCCTTTGTGCTTCCATTTTTTTCAAATTATTTATTCTTGGTCAAGTTGAGTCCAGAGGCAGTTGTCACTGCTGGTCACTGATACCGGCCATGTACCAGAACAGCAGCAGAATTGTGGTGCTGGCTGTTAAGTGACTGTTCAGAGGTGGCTGTCTGATGCCACGTGTCTCTTTTCTACGTTTCTTCAAGTGTACCCATTGAGAAATTGTCACATGAACATATTGAGCAGTATACTCATTATCAGGCTAAAAAAATGGAATTACTCATGATCACCAGGTAGGGCAAGATCTCTGAGTGTTTGACAGTCTCCATGGAGATCTTCATGTTTGTGGAATGTAGAATATGTGGATTACCAGAAGGCAAAGGGGATGGTAGTTTCTGATACGAACATCATCAGTGCAAACTGTAGCTCAAACCTAGGGGTAAAGTGCCGCTTGTCTGCATCCTAAACTTGAGTACCTGGCACATCTAACTGATGTTTTATCTCTAAGCCCTGTGCAGTTGACTTGCTGTGTGCTTCCTCTTAGTGGCATCCTGGTGTGTCTGTCAGCAAGGCTGCTTTGGTCAAGTTTGGACCTTGGAACGTTGGGAAAAACCCACAAGCAAATTTGCTTGCAGACAGTTCTCTGGCTTTGGGGAAAGTCTGTTTACATCTTAGGTTTAGGAGCGTGTATATGGACATTCAGAGTTTCTCTGCTTCTGAATGACAATTTTGTAGATGGTTTATAACTCCTTAGATGTTTTCTGTTGATCAGAGGCAAGAGCTGAACTCCTGACACAGCCCTGACTCTCTCTGGGCCTTCCAAGGTTGCATTTTAGCAAAGGCATCCAAAGATGGTGTAACGGTGGATGGATGTGCTTTGACCCTTCATCTGGATGATCGTCTGGTGTGTGCTGTCAGTGGAACCTGCATTCAAGAAGCCTTCTTGATTTGGTCTCTGTGCAGTTAAAATGCCTGGTTGTTGGCCTGTACGCTGTGGGAAATGAATTTTACTTTTGTAACGTTTTACCACAAGTTCATCAGTCTGTAGTTTTGGAAAGAGTTCAATTTTAGATGGCAAGCTTGAAACTCTGAAGTGTCTGAGAGAAACCTGAAGTGTTATTGTCAAGAGCTTTTGATGACATTTAAATACCTCAGTGTAAAAGTTCAGGAAATAGTAAAACTTGGGGGTTACATAATTCAGAAGTGGCTTTCACTTCAAATGGAACTCCTTAGTGGATCTCTCATTAGTGATAGGTATTTTGTAAACACAATACCAAAGCATATGCCCAAATATGCAGTGGGAAATGTATTCAAGATTACAACTGGTGCCTGGAAACATGTTTTTAAACATGTTTTAAACATGTTTTTATACGTTATAAGTATGGTGTACTTAGCAGTGATTTCCTATTTCAGAGTGCATATACAATGTATATAAATATTTGTATTATATACAAAGTGTAATAGTGACTTTTTGAAATAAATGGTGGTAGCAGCTACTTGTGTGTGTATGATGTGTGTGATTGGAGAGGACAAACAAGCAAAAAGGTACTTGGGTGTGTGTAATTCCCCCAGGGAGCAGGATCACCAAATGGCCAGTCCTGTGGCGTAGCTGGCTTTGAGTTGACTTTATGCCTTGCTACTTGAGATTGGGCTGGATAGTGTGTTATCTCTCAATCTGGCTGGGCAGCAGTTCTCACCTGAGAGTTCCTGGGATGCTCAAGGTGATGCGGCTCAGCCCCTTCAAACGTAGAGGTCTTTGGAAGTGTGCTGTGTTGCTTACGATCTGTCATCTTGCAGGGCAAAGCGATGAATCTGAGAAATGCATTCCAGGGAGTCCCCAACAAATTCTGAGAAATGATGCTTATCGAGGTCGTAGGCTGCTCTTCAGAGGCACTAAAGCAAGTTATCATGTTTCCATGCAACTGAGCATGGTGCAGATAACTAATGAGCTATCACAGGTTTGGGTGAAAACACAGCCCACAGGAAGGGATGAGCTGTTGGCTGGGCAGCAGTGCTGCTGTGGCAGCCGAGCTCCTCTGTGCTGTGGGCTCATCAGCTCTTTCCATGAATCTTACTCGTTTTCTGCCCTCGGGCTCAGCCCCACAGGAGAATGCCTGGGCACGCTCACCGTGTTCTCATCCCATCCTGCAGCCTCCCCAGCGGGAGATTTCCCACAAACTGGGGCATGGCTTCCCTCTGCTGGGAAAAGGAACTGATACTGGCCCTGGGAGTGCCCAGCAGGGGAGCTGAGAACAAGTTGTATTTGGTGTGGTCTGTGGCTGAAGGTCTGTGCTACCAAGTCCTCCCAGGCTGAAGGTGTTGGGTTTTGTGAGAATGCCTAGGAGTGAGCTGGGCTGTGCTGCTGTAGGACTGCATCCAACCTCTGTGCTGAGACATGATCCTTCCAGAAGAGTTAAACCAGAACAACATTTGGTAGGATTGGAGGCATTTCTCATTCTATTTTTATTATTTGAGGATTTGTGTGTTGGTAGACTGTCAGTTCAAATAAACTAACATAGATCACCCTAAATAAAGGAATAAGAAAGCTTTTTTAATTGCCACCTTCAGTCTTGTCACTCTTCTGTGAAAAACTTACTTGGATTTTTTTTTTCTTTTGTTCCAGTCCTCCCTAAACCAGCAGAAAGTAGTTAAAAATAGGCAGATAATCTCAAAGAGATCGGTGTTGCCAGCGGCCCACGCTTGCCTTCCTACCTGCCAGAAATGAAACTTTCCCTTCTCAGAGGTACGAGCGTGTGTCACAAAGTAAGTTCCTGTTTTGCAGCCATTCAGATTTCCCCATTTTTGGGCACTTGAGAGACAGAGGCAGAGCTGCGTGGCTTCATCTGAGCAGATAAAGATAGGGTTGGACTGGAAATTTTTTCCAGTGTAGTGCAGTAAGCTGAGGTTTCCGTTCTTATTCTGCAAACCAATGCTAGCTCTGGTTTTAGTGGGAAGTCTACTGGCAACTAGAATACTTGGTAAACCTCTACGATCTGTAAATGAAATGCATCTCGGTTGCCGTAGAGCTCTGACTCGGGAAGTCGCCCGTGAAAAAGTCTCTGCTTGGATGCACTGAAGTCAGAGCTATGGGCTGTTCTTAAAACTGACTAATTTCTGGGTGAAAGTGAATATTTTAACTGTTTTTTAACTGCATTACTCATGAGTTACAGCCCCTTAGGTTGTTTGTAATTAGTGACAGACAGAGGTTAGGTTGGTCAGATTGGGTTTTCCTCCTGTTTGTTTTTTTTTTTACCAAACGAAAACCCAACCCTTCTCCTCTCTGAGAGTTCCATCTGGGGTGTTTTTTCCTCTCTCTTAACGCGTGTGGCTCTTGCTTATGGCTGCCTGGGGTTTTAGCGAGGCTGTTTGCTCAAACCCAAGGTTCATTGTGCTAATTGCTTTGCTGCATTCAGTGCTGGGGAAGGATTAGGAGAAGAACAGATGGTAGCCGAGAGCCGCGCTGGAAAAAAGTTACCTAAATGAGCTGGGATTTGCAGCTCTTGAAGGCTCCTTCCAGACTGCAGGTTTGGCAGTGAAACATACATATTTCATGTTTCAATAGATGTTACAATAAAACTTTAAAAACCCCAACTCGCAGATCTGTACGTTTCTGCTTTTTTTTTTACGTTCATTTTCTCCTTTTGTCTTTTTTTTTTGGTTTTCCCCTAAAATATATGACCGGTTTCTGCTACCGTGGCTGCCCCAGATCCTTTATCTCCTGCCTTTTCATGTTCTCCTGTGGCTTAGAAGTTCATCAAAGTGACTCAGGTTTGCCGTGAGAGACTTAAGAAATGTCACATCTGCTGGTAGATGCCGTGCCAGGTGACGGGCTGGGAAGGAAGAAGGTGGCTCAGTAACGTCAGGGACTCGGGGGTTTTTACCTCTGTCTGGTTTGGTTTAACTCTGTGAGACGTCAGTTACGGGGCCACCTGCCTCTGCGCCACCGCCAATGTGAGGAGTTGCCACTCCTGGTTGTGAAAACAACCCTGAGAGGTGGCTATGAGACCTTGGCTAAGGCAGAGCTTCCACGAGTGCGGGCTTGGTGCTCAAAGGAAGGATCCCAGGGATCTTCACAAAGCCCTGATTGTTCTGGGGTGAGGGTTTAATTTGCCTCGGGAGCCCACGCGTGGCACTGCCCGAGTCGCCTGTGTCTTTGTCTGACTCCTGTGCCCTCTGCTGTACCTGGGGCAGGTTTGCAGGGCTGTCGTTCCCCCCCTGTGCCAAAAGAGGGCAGGCACCAGGCGGATGCTGCAAGTACCCCCCAGTCTGGAAACTCTCAGGAGGAGCCCCTCCTTGTCACTGCAAAACATCAAGGCTGGCCGAAAGGTCAGAAGAGCTGGAAGGAACACGAGTTCTGTCTTCTGCTTTCAGGCTGCAGATAAATTATTTGTCCTTAAGCTCTTTTTTTTTGCCCCAGTCTTTGAGGCAGCGCGATGTGAGCTGTCACCAATCCTCCAGTGTCCTGAGGAGCTGATGTCCCTGTGTCCCCTTGGCCTAACCATATCCTCACCGCAGTACTGCCCTGCACACCATGCACAGGCTGTTCCTTTACACTTTCTGCAGCCCATTGGAGCTGCTGTTCTGTCACTGGTTCCTTGGTGTGAGGAACAACCCCTGTAATTGTCACGACATAGCGAGGGGCTCTTTAAATGAAGGCAGACTGACAGTTGTACAACAGAGAGTGACTCCTGGAGCTGACAATGGTGGTTTTGTACAGGGGGATGAGAACACGAGATGGAGCTCCTCCATCAATCTCTTACTATTAGTTACTCAGAGATGACATAGATTTCATATCAACAGCCTCTTCCTTGTAGGAGAGCTTCATGGCTTCTTTGGTCACCTATTGTGGATAATCAGCAAAATCTCAGTGCCAGGAAACTAAATAACTCCCCCTGGCAACACTACTATTTCATTCATGAGGTTAAGTCCAAGGAGTGTCAGTAAAGCTACCAGCCTTGCAAAAACTAATAACATCTTTCAAAAGTGGTTCCCCTCTTTTTTTGTTGTTGTTGTTCTTTCCAAAAGATTAGTAATTTGGACAGTGCAGCAAACTGGTGGCTCCATGGCCCCAAGCAAAAAGGAGCTGTAGAGTGAGGTTGCTGGTGATGCATGTAACGTTCAGGTCGTGGCTGGATATCCTTAAAGTAGGCAAAAGCAGAATTGACTAGGGGAGAACTTGTAGAGTAGGGCTGATGGTTGGACTTGATGATCCCAGGGGTCTCTTCCAACCTAAATGATTCTATGATTCTATGACATCCAGTTCTGTAAGTAGTGTTAGGAATGTGGGCTCTGAAGACTGGGGTGTGAGTTGCCCCATCAGTGCACTTGGGTGGGTGGAAGAATTCACCTGTTCTTCCTTCAGATCTCCTCCTTGAGCACTCCTAGTGTGCAGGTCAAGGAGCACAGAGGAGGGAGAAGAATTTAGGAAATCTGTAACATTTTTCCTTCTGTTCCACCACTGTGTGCACTTATGTTTCAGCCTTAATCTGCCCTGAGCCGTTGCACTTGGGGTCTTTTGCCCCATGCATTTCTGTACCTCCCTTCTATGTTGAAGGAAAGGGAAGAAACCCACCTTCCCTATGTTTCCTGATTCAGTGAGAACTTAGGTTCATTTCTTGGAGACAATCATAAAAGATTAAGACCTCTTCACCCACAACTTAAGAACTAGAGCCTGGCAATCAAGAGCCCCATGGGTTCAAACTCCAGCACACAAGCCCTTGCAGAGTCTCTCTTCAAAGGGGCAGCAGCATCAGTGTTTGGATGCTCTTTTTTTCAGTGGCAGCTGGGAACTCTGAACCCTGAGGTGATTCTGAGCATCTCAGCCCTCACTTTTTCTCTTTGCCTCTTCAGGTCCGTGGTCCTGTTTTGTGCAAAGGAGAAGGCACTGCGTGATACACGTGCTCAGACAACCCCAAAGACCACGTTGCTTCCAAAGGCCTTTCAACCCTTGGGATGATAATTTTGAACACAGGTGACATGGATTAAAGGAGACTGTGCAGCTGTCAGGACCCCTGCTTCTGCAGGAAGGTAAGGACTGTGGATTCCTCACTTCTGAAAAGCCTCAGTCAAGTATTGTCTAGTTAATCCCGTAGCTGCTGCTGAGTAAAACCACCAAACAGGTGATGGGGAGGTGAGAACTGATGTTTATTGATGAGTGAAACAGGTATTTGTTCTATCAATAGGGGCAGAGAGAAACCATACCAGTCAAGCAGCACCGTTGTCATCACATGCAGGACTGAGCAAGAAGGGGATTGACAGACAAAATGTCACTACCTTGCGTCAGAGACAGGTAAAGTTAGCTATAGAAAAAGCCCCTAGAGATTTTGCAGCCAGATAGTCAAGTTGTCTCTGAAAGGTCACTGCTGACTCTACAGATCTAGCCCTGGCATGTACAACTATTGTCTGTGATCTGACTGTAAATTTTCCATCATCTGGCAGTATGTGCACAACTGCAATGCTTGAATGAGTACGAAAACACACAGAGACCGATTCAGAAAACACTGACATTTAAAAAAAACTACAAAAAAAAAGATAGGTTGAAATAAATTATTAGTTCCTATTCTGCGAAACACCAGGTATGAGGTGTCACATCCGCTGGCTGCCTGCCCACAACCAGCCCTGGGGGTCCCTTGGGTACCAACCGCCAGTTGCTTTGGTAAGGCCTTTGGAGGTCCCTTCTCTATTGCTGCATTTATGACACTGAGCAAATGTCTCACTCATGTTTGTATTTGGTATTTCAGCAATTCTAGTTATTAACATCCATCTCTGAGGTTCAGGGGCATGGCCAGTTCCACCTGGAAATTACACTGTCCTCGTCCCTTCTGATAGACGTGGTCTAGTCAGTTGGTACTGCGATACTTCTAAAGATGAAGAAAGTACAGCATCAGGAGACTAAGTGTGGTGTCCAACCAGAGACCTGCTCTTTTACCATTCAAGTCTTTCTGTTAGTTATAAAGTTACTCATCCCAGCTGTTACTGGAAGGAATAGTTCTTTCTGTCGGTGATTCAGCAGCAGTAGTTACTGGTGACTGGTGTTAGTGGTGAGCCAGGTATTCCAGGATGTGGCCTCGAAGTGTAGCTTCCAGAAAGTAAGGCTCAATGGCTCTCAGCTCTGCAGGGCCCCAGCTTTGGATTCAGAACAACTGTCAGGGTCCCACCAGGATTTGTTTCCTCCAAATCAGCATTGACAGTGGGACCCCACCCAGGGTAGAGGTGCACACAGCAAGGCCTTGGGGAGTTTCTGGGGAGCCTGAGCTGCACCCCTGGGTTGCGTCTCTCAGCAATGCACAGAGCTGATCCCATCCCTTCCTATTCCTGAGTTACATTTTTCTCTGGAGACCTCATGAATGTCAGGGTTACTCCTAAGACCATTTGTGAAGTCCCACAATTTCTGCCAGTGTTGCCAGCCACTGTACAATGGTTTTTGCAGCCTTTCTATGTTTACAGGGAGCCTGCACACTATGTTTTGATGAAACTGGAAACACCTGACTTTGAGATTTCTTCATTGTCCCAGAAGCCCCTTTGATTTCAAGTAATTTGTCTTTCTTTCATGGGTCTTTTGTTCTTGCTTTCTTCATGCAGTTGAGGCTCAATACCTCCTTCACAGACTCTGAGAAAGATGTGCAGAGCCAGGGGAAGTGGTGGGATGAATAGGAAGGTGTATCTGCTCCTGTCCACGAACACTTTATGAAGGCATTGAGGAGCTTCTGAAAGTTGTTGGTGCCACACTTCCCCACTATCAGCCTCTGCTGGGTCAGGGGTGAAGGATCAGAGAAGGTGGAAAGAAGGGTTTGGCTTGCACACTGTTTACAGGAGCAGGAGCAGCACTTGTTATCAGGGCAGATGTGGGCTGCTCTGCCCCAGGAATTCTGGCTGCTGCCACAGTAAAGTGGAGGGGCTGAGTGTGCTCCAGGTATTCCTTGTCCTAATACCTGAGGAGGAATTTCAATGCTATTTTCAAATAGTATTGCAGCCAAGATAGAATCATTTTGGTTGGAAGAGACCCTTGGGATCATTGAGTCCAACCATCAGCCCTACTCTACAAAGTTCTCCCCTACACCAGATCCCTCAACACCACATCTAATCTACTCTTAAAACACAGTCAGGGGTGGCGACTCCACCACCTCCCTGGGCGGCATGCCCTTGGGTGGCTCTTAACCTAAAGATTTTGAAACAAGTTCTCCTTGTTATTGACCTATTCTTATAAGAGCCAGGGATAATAAAAAAGTCAGAGTTGNGGGAGGTGGTGGAGTCCCCATCCCTGACTGTGTTTAAGAGTAGATTGGATGTGGTGTTGAGGGATCTAGTGTAGGGGAGAACTTGTAGAGTAGGGCTGATGGTTGGACTTGATGATCCCAGGGGTCTCTTCCAACCTAAATGATTCTATGATTCTATGGTCAGGGTTTGTGTGTGATTCAGAATTGGTCATGACTGACTGGTCTGCAGGTATTGCTGCAGCATCCAAGTGCTTTGCCTAATGACTTGTCTTCATCATAAGGCTATGCAGAGTTCTGGAGAGGATCAAAGTTCTGTATTCACCCTGCTTTCTGTGCAGGACCCTCCCAGTGTTGCCCAAGTGATTGATGTGGTGATGCTGTTTGGAGGAGCTGGAGAAAGGAATCCTGTTGTGGGGGGATTGAACCCAAGATCCCTGGTGTCCAGGGCTCTCCAAGGTCAGCTGGGCAGCAGCATGTCTGTGTTTCCAGGATGACGCGAGCCGTACAGGCTGTGACGAGTGTGAGGAACTGTACTGGGCTGTGTGGGAAGAGCAGGGGATCTCCTGTGTGAAAAAGAAAGTAGGAGGCTTTTGGTTTCTCAAACATAACAGTTGGCCTTCCAGGGGCATTATGTGGGGAAAAGTGACGGCAGAGGCTGGTGGCTCTTGCCTGCTTGCAGCTACTTTGGATGTAATCTTTTGATAGAAGGGTTTCACCTCGCACATTTAAGCATACAAGCAGCTTTGCAGCATATTTTTTTAAAACTAGAAGGGTCTGTTGCATACCAAACCTGTGTGGTTGTTTCCAACCCATGATGGGAACACAGGCAGAACCCCAAATAGCCTGAAAACTAAGTGAAGGGTTTCTTGACTAACCTCTTTGAGATCCACAGAGGAATCTTCAGAAAGAACATGTAGAACACAGGGAAGGAAGAGTGTTGGTGTCTGTGTGGGAAGTTAATTCAGACTTCATTGGCTGTGTATTAAATTAAGGAATTAACAGGGTGTCAAATGCTGTTAGGCATGACATTTTCTGGAAGCACTCATCTCCCTTCACAGGTCTGACTCTCCTTTGCCTTGACCTATTTGTCATCACATGCAGTGTGGAAAAGAATCCGTTAAAAACTGCTTCTGCATGAGAATTTGTCTGTTCAGTTGAGAATGAGGTTGGACTTTAAATACTATCCTCACTGTGCACACATAAAAGCAACCACAAGTGAGAGGGGTAGAAGCAAACCCTAGGGTGCAGTGGAAATAGAAGGGGCTGGGGTGGGGAAAGCAGGGGAGAAGCGAGGAAGCTGCCTACATGTAAAACAGAGGTGGAAGTTATCTGTGCTCTTGTGTAAAGCAAGACATACTGGAATATAAACCCAGCAGCAGGTGAAGATTATAGGTGATGTGTCTGTTCCTATTTTCCTAATTACAGTTCTACTGAATCTTTTGTTACCCAATTCCCAGTGGTGTTGGGCTCAGAGGAGCTGTAGGTGCCTCTAAAAAGCCCATTGCAGCCTTTTATGGTTTGGGTACCAGGGCTGATTGTGATTCTTTTTCTTGGTTTCATGGTTATGCGTATGGAGTTAACACCAGCTCTGGGAAACAAATCAAGAGTTGTCCTGATCCAGAGGGAAAGAAGTTGAAATCAACTAACCCTGAGTGGAAAATCTGGGTTTGTGGATGGGCTTCTCTACATTGCAATCTGATAGTTAAATCCTTGAAGGTTTCTAAATTCACCAGGAACTCTTAAGTCAGAATGAAAGGGAGTGTCTTTCACGTCCGAGAGTGCTGAAATTCACACACTAATGTAACGTGCATTGATTTTCAATTGTATAGCAACTTGCAAAATCCTTTGAAAATCAAATTGTGTGATACTACCTCTTGCTCCTAAGCTGCTGAGCTCTTGTTGGAGTCACTGGTGCGTGGTTGCTTCTTTTTTAAGAATTTGGTGATGTAGAATGAAATCTTTGCCCCGCCCCTAAAGCAACAGGAAGAGTGGAGGCAACAAAAAGCACGGTGCCTTTCCCCAGTGGCAGGGTGAAGGCTGCTTTTGCAGGAAAGCCCTGATAGAACCCAACCTAGCGTGCTTTTTGTGTTTGTGCAGCTCCAGACATGAGCAAACTGGCCAGTGAAGTCGGTCACCTCAGGATTCAAGCTTGCCTGCTGCTGCTGGCCTGCCTGTGGCAATGGACGCAGCAAACGCTGGCAACGCCGTGCCCGGATGGTGAACTGAGAACCATCGACAAAGACAGAAAGAAATGCTGCCCCAAATGCATCTCAGGCTCAGGTAAAGGAATGATGTGTCTGTCTCCTTTCTGTTTGTCAGTCCTGGTTTCTGTCAAGCAGGGTAATGGGGTGTTGGGAACAGGCAGGTGTGTATGTAAATGTATCCTGAGTTACTGTATATGCAAATCGAAATGGCAAGGGCTTCCCTCCTGTCTCTGAAATTCATAGTGTGCCTTAGCTATAAAATCCAGAGTGGACTCGTGTTTCAGATTTGTTATGTGCTTAGATTTGTTATTCTGTGCTA
This sequence comes from Jacana jacana, assembly GCA_013400555.1. Lineage (NCBI taxonomy): Eukaryota > Metazoa > Chordata > Aves > Charadriiformes > Jacanidae > Jacana > Jacana jacana. The sequence goes on along the minus strand of VZTM01009668.1, from coordinate 51,069 downwards.
GGAAAGGGAAAGCTGAGTCTCTGTGGGCTCACAAGGAAAGGAGGTGCGTTCACTTAACACTGATTTTGAGCCCTTGCTCCATTCTAATGTGGTTTCCAAGTTTGCCTGTGCCTCTCAGACTTCAGAGGGAGTACAGCTCTCTGTGAGGCTGTCCTTTTGTGGTCATAAAGAGCAGGAAACATCCCACCTCGATCCGTCCATTCCACTGACCCAGGAGTTAAATGCCACAGACAAGGTCTCAAGCGATCCTTGGTTTCAACAGCCTGTTCTAACCTGCATCCTTGCCTGATGTTAGGATGCTGGTGAAATTGTACTGGATTCTCACTTGCCTGTAACTTTTAAGTCAAATTAAGGTGCTAGAGGTGAAACAGATGAGCTGCAGGACTTACTGGGTGGTGTTTCTGTACCTGTTAGACTGAAGGACAGGACAAGTGATTCTTGTTCATGGACCTCTTACATGGTTCCAGGAACACCATTCTTGCTAACTTAGTGCCAGAGCCAAAGAAGGAGGGAACACAGAGCTGTTTGTATGACATACAGCAAGGAATGCACCTTCTTTTTCTGTTTGTCCCAAAACAGGGTTGCTGGAAGCCTTGACTAGCCAGGGTGGTAGTGCTCTTGTCCTGCTGGGTAGCCACAGGACTAGCTGAGAAGATACATCCTTCATTGGTGGGACAGTAGGAGTCAGCCTCCAGCTATTAATAGCTTAAATCTGCCTCAACTGAGAGCAGGGGCACTGAGTTCCCTGTGGAAGGAGTGAGTGGACACATGGGATTCGTGGGAATCGGCGATAAATAGGGGAAGAGCTATAGAGTCCTCAGGAGCATGGAGACCCCAGGGTATAGCCCTTCCCACTGAGATGAAGGCATTCAGCTTGAGGTAGGAGAGTCATTGCTTGATGGGATCACCTCCAGAATCACCCACTAGTCATGCACAGAAAGAAGCACCCCCGAGCTGTTTCCATTGTTCTACCAGACTTTTGAGTCTCGAAGGCCAGTAAGAGGAGACCAGTGGGCAGAGGAAAATGTGGGCAGTACATTCTGTCACCAACCTCAGGACATAATCTTGGCTTGATCTTTGCTACTCACAGTGGGGTTTTAAGCATGCTATAGAACTAGTTAGCATTTCCCTCTGTGTTTTGTTTTTATTTTTATTAAGATTGTGCAGCTTCCAGGTTGAACAGCACTTTTCCTCTAACTGGTCTCCAGCTGCCGGAAGGACTGCTCGATACTGTTTACTGATGGGAGATCAGTATATGTGATAAGCCCTTTGCTTTCAAGAAATTTGGAGCCTCTCTGAGATAGAGATGACATTTTTTGGGTGCAAGCAAAGTTCATAACAGACCTCCTCTGGAAGAAGGGCAAGAGAGCAGGGAGGGTGCTGGTTTTATGGCTTGGATTTAGACTCGCTTCTGCCAACACAGTGTAGGAAACCTAGAGCTGCTGTTGTTGGGAAAGGTGTGGAAAAGGAGTTCCTGCTTCACTGGTCAAGGATCTTTTGGGCATCCCTCCTCTAACTTGGCTGAGCCTAACTCAGAAGAGCCCTGGCAGTGGCTGGAGAGCTGACTGGATGGCTAATTAACGTGTAGGGCTTCTTTGGGGCACTGCCAGTGCCCTCCTCACCCCACGGCATCTATACTGTAGTAAAGCAAATCTGCTGCCTGACCACTGTCCACCACGACCTACCCTGGTTTTCCAGATAAGAGAGAAGGGTCACAGTGGTAAATTATGCAGGGCTCAGATAACCATGGTGGAAAAACCTGAGTGGTGCTAAATTTGTGTACCCTAGACTTTACCTAGTATGCATGGAAATGACATCTTTCTGGTATCCGTTTCTCCCACGGTGGCACAGTAAGGAACATGTGTCAGCCAGTAAGACTGGCTGGTTAAGTTAATTTCTGACCTCTCTGACCATGGCAAAAATCTAACTTTTTTTGCTTGTTGACAGGAGACAACAGCACATGTCAAAACATTAAGGATCACGACTGCAGATGTCGGCAGGGATACAGCTGTGTTGATAGTCCGTGTCTCTACTGCAAAAAGCTGCCCGACTGTGCAGAAGGCGAGGAGCTGATTAAGCTTGGTAAGTAAAGAAACACAAATTGCTTTAAAAGGCAGAGTTTGATATGAGTGATTAGTGGAGCAGCAAACCATAATTGTTTCCTTCACTTATTACGCCCTGCTTTTGAGAGGGCTCGTGACGCAGACAGAAATGTCATTTTTCCTGTGGCCTCTGTGACTAAACCTCTGGCTTCCCTATTTTCTACATCATCTTCCTCGGTCTGAGACTTTCACTTTCATGCTCAAGACTTTCATTATTGCTTTCCTTCCAAACTGCTAGAACTGTCAATAGAAGAGTGTTTTACTCTGTGTTGCCTCTGAACTTTACATCCTCTGCTGTCAGACCAGGCTATTCTCTGCCTCTTCTCTAACCCATACGTTCCCCAACGTGCAGAGGTGGCAGGAACTGCTTAAGTGTTGATTCATAATGATCTGTAGAGGGAGTGTGCTGTGCTCTATTCTGGTATATCCCCATCTTTCAGTAAATCACTGACCACTAATAATTCATGTTTTCTTTTCTTGTAGGCTTTTCAGACTTCACATTCAAATGTAAACCGTGTGAGATAGGAACCTACTCTAACGTTAAGAATGGCTGGTGCCATAACTGGACCGAGTATGTATTCATTGGTACTTTCCTTCTTTTGAAAAATCCATGATAAAATTCTCAAATGATTAATACTTAAATTAGAAACCAAAATAGAATCAGAGATGAGATCACCAATAAGATTAAATGATAAGTTTTTAAAATTCAGCTATATGGTACTTCTCTCTGCTTCGGCTTTTACAGAGGGACTTGGACAGACTGGATAGACGGGCCAATGTTAATGGCATGGCCTTCAATGAGGCCAAGTGCCAGGTCCTGCACTTGGGCCACAACAACCCCATGCATCGCTACAGGCTTGGGGCAGTGTGGCTGGAGCTGCCTGGCAGAAAAGGACCTGGGGGTGCTGGTCGACAGGAGACTGAACATGAGCCAGCAGTGTGCCCAGGTGGCCAAGAAGGCCAAGGGCATCCTGGCTTGCATAAAGAATAGTGTGACCAGCAGAAGTAGGGAGGTGATTGTCCCCCTGTGCTCAGCACTGGTGAGGCCACACCTTGAGTCTGGTGTCCAGTTCTGGGCACCTCAGCACAAGAGAGATATCGAGGTGCTGGAGTGAGTGCAGAGGAGGGCAATGAAACTGGTGAGAGGCCTGGAGAATAAGGGTTATGAGGATTGATTGAGGGAGTTGGGATTGTTTAGTTTGAGGAAGAGGAGGCTGAGGGGAGACCTCATCCCTCTCTACAACTGCTTGAAAGGGCATTGTAGGGAGGTTTGTGCTGGTCTCTTCTCCCGGACAATCAGCGATAGAAGGAGAGGGAATGGCTGCAAGCTGCAGCAGGGTAGGGTTAGGCTGAACATGAGGAAAAAGTTTTTCCCAGAGCGAGTGGTCAGTCAGTGGAATCAGCTGCCCAGGGAGGTGGTGGAGTCCCCATCCCTGACTGTGTTTCAGAGTAGATTGGATGTGGTGTTGAGGGATCTGGTGTAGGGGAGAACTTGTAGAGTAGGGCTGATGGTTGGACTTGATGATCCCAAGGGTCTCTTCCAACCTAAATGATTCTATGATTCTATGAAATAAGTCGGTCTCAAAGCAGAACTTAAGACAAACTGCTGTGGATTCAACTTGCTTCCAAGTCAAGCTTAAACTGATGCAAAATTATTCCAAACGTGGACATCCCTTGAAATGGAGACTGAAAAAAGATGTGTGCATAAACAATTGTGATGTAGCATTAACTTGGGAGGGAATGGCTGTGACCTTACCTGCACTGCTGTAAAAAGGAAAAAGAAAAATAAAAGGAATCAAGTTGTGGAAAGAGTGGAGGGAGGGAAGGAAGGGAGCCAAGAGAAAGGCTGGGATGTTCTAAATGTGACTCTTCTTCTTCTTTTAGTTGTGAAAGTTTTGGGTTTCTAACAATCAAGCAAGGCAACAGAACACATAATGCAGTATGTGGTTTCCCTTCTAAGGATTTGGAGCAAGGTACCTTCTCACAGTGATTTGTTTCTTTGGGCCGGTAACTTTTCTCTGTGTTTCTTTAGTTGGTGACATCCTGCATAATTATCTTCCAGAGTTTGCTGTCGTGAAAATTTGCTTTGAAAATTACTGCTGGGTTTCTTGTACTATTAACATAAGTAGAATTATTGACCTGGGCAAAGATTCCACAGTTAGAGCGTTGTCAATAATTAAGGTAGACAAAATCCCAATGATTTACCAGCAGAAGCAGGGAGGTGATTGTCCCCCTGTGCTCAGCACTGGTGAGGCCACACCTTGAGTCTGGTGTCCAGTTCTGGGCACCTCAGCACAAGAGAGATATCGAGGTGCTGGAGCGAGTGCAGAGGAGGGCAACGAAGCTGGTGAGAGGCCTGGAGAATAAGGCTTATGAGGATCGATTGAGGGAGTTGGGGTTGTTTAGTTTGAGGAAGAGGAGGCTGAGGGGAGACCTCATCACTCTCTACAACTGCTTGAAAGGGCATTGTAGAGAGATTGGTGCTGGTCTCTTCTCACGGGCAATGAGCGATAGAAGGAGAGGGAATGGCTGCAAGCTGCAGCAGGGTAGGGTTAGGCTGGACATTAGGAAAAAATTTTTCACAGTCAGAGTGGTCAGTCAGTGGAATGGCCTGACCAGGGAGGTGGTGGAGTCACCATCCCTGACTGTGTTTAAGAGTAGATTAGATGTGGTGTTGAGGGATCTGGTGTAGGGGAGAACTTGTAGAGTAGGGCTGATGGTTGGACTTGATGATCCCAGGGGTCTCTTCTAACCTAAATGATTCTATGATTCTATGATTGTCCTTAAATAGAGCACGCTTCTTGGGCAAATTGTCAGTCTTCCATTGAACTGCTCTCTGCTTTTGCTGGTTTGCTTCATTTTCTTAGGAAGACAATCACTTAGTTAGTTACCTGGTTCCTTTGGTTGAGTCCACAACACCCAGGGTTGGAATCTCACATTTTATGGATCAAATGAAGTAGGCATAAGTGGGGGTAGGGTTTGCAGCTACAGAGTACCTTAATGATAGTTTGGGCACATGATTTCTTAATCTTTATTAAAATGTGTTTAATTGCAGCTCCCATTCCTAAGGACTCTCTATACACCGTCATCCTGGCCATCCTTACTGCAGTGGCTGTATTTGTTCTCATCTTGCTGACCTTCTTCCTGCATTTCTGCATATGGTCTCTGAAGAAGGAAAAATACCACGCAGCTGTTGGTAAGTGCACCTTTGGGGACTTCTGTAGAATCACAGAATCCTCGAGGTTGCAAGGGACTTTTAAGATCACTGAGTCCCACCATAAATCTAGCACTGCCCAACCCACCACTAAACCACGTTCCTCAGTACCGTGTCTGCCCAGCTTTCCTGGGCAGCCCATTCCAATGCTTAATAACACACTGAGTGAAGCCATTTTTCCCTAATATCCAACCTAAGCCTCCCCTGGCACAACTTGAGGTCATTTCCTCTTGTCCCATCACTTCTTACTTAGGAGAAGAGACTGATTCCCCCGGCTACATCCTCCTTTCAAGGAGTTGTAGAGAGCAAGGATGTCTCCCCTCAGCCTCCTTTTCTCCAGGCTGAACACCCCCAGCTCCCTCAGCTGCTCTTCATAAGACTCAATTTCTAGACCCTCACCAGCTCCCTTGGCTCTCTCTGGACTCACTCTAGAATCTTTCAGTGAGGAACAATGTCTCCATTGTTCCAGAGTCCGAATGGAGTAAATTAAGGTGAATAAATAGAGTAAATACAGATCTACTCTATGTTTTTGGGCAGATTTCTTAGTTTCATTAAGATGCAGTGCATCACCCGTGTCTTTACCCTTTGCCTCAGCGAGAGGCTGTGTAGGTACAGGTCAGGCCAGGCTGATGGACATGTGTGAAGACCTCTTGTGTGTGCAGTGCTTTTGTTTATTCTCACTGCAGATCTGGAACATAACTTCCCTAGGCTGCCTGGGGCTCCACCACTGTCACTCCATAGAGAAGAGACCTACAGCTGTCAGTTTCCAGAAGAAGAACACGGAGACAAAACAGCAGAAGAAAAAACTTGCTTTTTCCTCCCTCAGAGTCCATAACGAAAACACCAATTGCAATGTGCTGTGAGAACCAGGAGCTGAGCCCAGGTTTTAAAGACACACAAAAAAAAGGAGGGGCTGGGTGCATAAAGCAGTGTTGTGTAGATAACAGTAAGGAATGGCTTTGGAGGAAGTTCTGCTTTGTTTTTCTTCTCAACCTTTGTTGAGCAGTTAGAAAAAGAACAAAAAAATGCTACATCAGGCTGATGTTCTGTTCAGCCACATTGTGTTATTGCGAGTTTCCTGGCTTCTTGGGGTTGGTTTTTGGGCTTTTTCATTTTTTCCATTGATGCTCTCTTCAACTTTATTTGGGACCAGGGACCCTTCTTGTCATTATTCCCCTTTGCATCTTCCGCACGTGTCTCTGTGATGTTCCCATGAAATCCTCTCCTCTCCGGTCCCGACGGAAGGTGGTGGTTAGGTGGGGCTCAGTGCTTGGAGGTGCCAGTGTGAGACTGCCATGGCCACAGCATTTCTGCTTGTGGAGGTTTTCCTGTGCAAGTTCTGTGACTCCCTCATCCCCTCCAGGGAATCTAAGGGGAGAAGGGAGTAACATTTATCCCCTTCCTCTTCTATAGAATCATAGAATCATTTAGGTTGGAAGAGACCCTTGGGATCATCAAGTCCAACCATCAGCCCTACTCTACAAGTTCTCCCCTACACCAGATCCCTCAACACCACATCTAATCTACTCTGAAACACAGTCAGGGATGGGGACTCCACCACCTCCCTGGGCAGCTGATTCCACTGACTGACCACTCTTTCTGGGAAAAACTTTTTCCTCATGTCCAGCCTAACCCTCCCCTGCTGCAGCTTGCAGCCATTCCCTCTCCTTCTGTCGCTCATTGCCCGTGAGAAGAGACCAGCACCAACCTCCCCACAATGCCCTTTCAAGCAGTTGTAGAGAGTGATGAGGTCTCCCCTCAGCCTCCTCTTCCTCAAACTAAACAACCCCAACTCCCTCAATCGATCCTCATAAGCCTTATTCTCCAGGCCTCTCACCAGCTTCATGTCCCTCCTCTGCACTCGCTCCAGCACCTCGATATCTCTTGTGCTGAGGTGCCCAGAACTGGACACCAGACTCAAGGTGTGGCCTCACCAGTGCTGAGCACAGGGGGACAATCCCCTCCCTACTTCTGCTGGTCACACTATTCTTTATGCAAGCCAGGATGATAACTCTGCAATCCTGGGCACCTGGGATGCTGGATTACCGAAGGGAGACTTCTGAAAGGCTCAGATGAGGATCACACTGTCTAGAGAACAGCACTGGGTTTAATGCTGTCATCTGTCCTAGTTTATAGAGTAGGAAGAGACAGTGGAAAACAGAGAAAAGCCCAACATTTGTTCTTGGTGTTTTTTTTCTTCTTTTTTAAATGTAAATATTTTTGTGTTATGTGACTGTCATAGCAGATACAAAGCTCTGGATACCTTCTGGTGAGAGCTGCTTGGGTGGACTCGTTCATGACTGAATAAGCTCTAGGCAAAAATGGGTTTTGAGTCGGCCTTCACACGAAAGGTTATAAATATCTGACAGTACAGCCCTTACATCATTTCTTAGAGATAACCTAAACTCTGCAGGGCTTCTAAGTTAAATCCTAACAGAATAATGAAATTTCTGTTAATCACCTTACTACATACTCAGCAGGGATTATTCCTGCTCTGAGTGACGTGCTGTTTTAAGTAGGGCTCTGTGAAATAACAGAAGCTGCAGAGCAGAAGTTATTGCCTCCACAGATGTGTGTTGTGAAAGCACTTGAATGGAGGACCCGAGGAAGTGGGACAGGTTATTGCCCTGGTCAGTGAGTCACAAATCACCTGTGCTCTCAGGCAGGATTGGAGAGACTGGAAAACGATCTTACTGTTGGACTCCAGGACCTCTCTAGGGAATCCAGTCCAGTCCCTGATTTCAAGTCAGAGAAGGAGAGCGAATTTGTTAGTTCAGATTTATATTGTCCATTATGATGGATCTGTCCTTGGTTTCTCTAGGTTCCTGTCCTACTTCACAGGCTGAGATTTCTAAACCTCTTAGTCTCCCTAAGCTCTTTCCAGTTGGGCTTTCTCAAAGCCTTCTCTGGAGGAGGTCTTGGCAAGTTTGAATACAGGCAAAGGATCAATTTTATGATTCATGAACATGGTTTTATTGCTAAACATTTCTTCAGTGATTGTCAAGCGTAGTTAGCATGTCTTTTTTGCTTTTTGCCTTTTGTTTTTTTTTTAATTTGTGCTTAACTGGGAGTAGTGATTGTAAGGGAAACTGGTGTGCAGAGGGTTATCCCTATTCACTGTAATATATTTCTCTTTAGTCCTAGTTTCAGTCTTCTATTATGGTGTTTCCTGCAACTGATACGCTTATACCTTATCTTCCTCATCATGCAGAATGGGAGCAGTGGTACTTCTCAAGCATAAAAGGATGTTGTGAGACATAATTAGTACTTTCAAAGTACTTTTGCCTTCTTTCATCCTCTTACTGTTAATTCTTTGTTACTGATAATTTTTCCCATAGGTATCCTTACGTGAAATTCACTTAAGGACTGACTTCTCCTCCCTTGCTTTGGGAAATGTGCAGATTCTTAGGTGAGATGAACTGGAGATTCAGCCAAGGAGAGGTGAAAGCGTTGGACTGGATCAAACAGGGTCACTTTTTTAAAGTGTGAGACTGTCTCTGTCTTGCAAGTGGTTTCTCTGTCGTATTTAGTATACTCACAAGCTTAAATGCTGGCTAGTAAAGACACTGCTGCTTCTGTTAGCCATGTTTAGTCTCGGCTCTGTATTGACCCTTCTTGGGTTTTTTTAATGTTTTCAACAAGGATTTCTGACTACAACCTTTTGTAAAGGTAAAATAAACTTGACAATGACTGGAGTGCCTATGTGATATAATTAAGCAAATTGGAAGGGGAGGGGTTTATTCTATGGGTTGTCCCGGTGTTTAGTTTTACTTTGGCGATTCCCTTCGCCTCTCTTGGAGCTCTGGCTCTTTCAGCAACGTACCCCCAGCCAAATTCTTCTGCCACTGACTTTCAAATGGGTGTACTTGCCTTTTTTTCCCCTTTTCTAAGCAAGTTAACATTTCCTAGCTAAACCAGCTTTTCAGCTGCCCGCTACTGAAGTAGCAGGAAACTGTGGCTGACAATTTTTTCCATTCCTGACAGTGGCAGAGAAGCACCAACGTTGTGGCCAAATCAAAAAGAAACCCCAACCTTCATCAGAGCTTACTATTTGAGGAATGAAAGGTCTGAATGTCTGTTGGAGTGTCTTGTGCCTCTGGCAACTTGTGGCAAGTGTTGGTGAGACGTACAAGACTTTCTGGGCTGTGGGTGTCGAAGAGCCGACGCTTCTGCCAGTTAATAGTGAAACAGGATGAACAGAGCCACGTTATTCACAGGAAATTTGCACAGTGCCCTTTGGGTTTCTAAAAGCCTACCTTGAAGAAGAGTTCCACTTCCCGCTTACCTAACCACCTGACTTCATGGCTGCTTCTTGATGGGAAAAGCGACCAATTTCCTGACTTCTTAAAGCTCCAATTGAGAGGGAAAAACCCAAAGTGTGAATCATTTCAGCCCTGGAGAAGTTCAGCAGAAGAGCTTTTCTTCGCATCAAAGGAAATGAAAGATATTGGCTCAGAACAGTGAGCTTGTAAGAAAATACTGTATTTAAGTTTCCATTCAGAAAGAACAAAGGCTTTATTTTATCAGCATGCAATTTTCAGCTCAGATCCCAGAATTTATGGGGTTTTTCAAGTTCTGATTTGAACTTTAGGTTGATCTATGCATATAGACTGTAGCTTAAAAAAGGCTTCTTCCTCAATCATTTACACCCAATAGAATGTCTGTGATGATTTTGGGGTTTTTTTTGCTTAAATCTCTTTTCAAAAGTGAAAACAAAATACGCCTGAAAAACATCCCAAAGTTTCTAGAGGCGAAGTGATCGAGCAAATTGAGAAATACAATATTTCATTGATGCTACTGCCATGAGTAAAGGGTTAAAATATATGGTGATAACTTAAAAAAAAAGAAGAAAGAGTTCCTCTCTGGTGCTAACCCAAAGACAAAGGTACAGGCTGCAAAACAACACCTAACCATGGCTTAACTGAGGACACTGTAAGTCTTAAACTGTGTGAAGCTGAAAAAGGTGTATTGCATGTTTATGGAGCTATTTTTCCTGGGAGAGTTGGTAACACTTAGTCCTTGCTTTACTGGGAGTTGTCCAGTTCTTAAACTTGTCTTCGAGCTGCTGTGTCAGCTGAGGAATCTAATTGTAGGAAGGTTCTCAAGCTGCCGGTGATGAGTAAAGATGTGTTGCTATTTAGGGGGGAGCAGCCTTGTCTAGGGATGTGTTTGGTGATACCAGTCTGGGGAGTGTTTGCCCACACCAGCAATCCTGATAGTGTCCCCGACTTGAATCCACCCAGGAGGTAAGGACATGGCAAATTTTAAGAATTTACTGATATAAGATGTGATGCTTTGTGATTTCTTAGAAGCTGCCATCGCCTGGCTCTGCCTGAGGCTCCCTTGCCTGCCCCTGGAGAAGGGGCTGACCTAGCTCTGGAGTTACAGCTAAATTTAGCAGCTTTTTTGCTGAGTAATGTGTATTATTTTCCTGATGCCAGATCCAGTGTTACCATTTAGCATTTCATGCTTCTAGTCTGCGTGTGTATTCCCAAATTTTGACTTCTAAAACCAAAAAAGTTACAATGGCAAAATTGGAAGGCAGGGAAATGGCACCTAGAAGAGAACTTACCTTTTTTTGTGTTTGTTTCATGCACCTTCTCCAAAAGTTTAATAAAAAAAGTCCTTCTGGATCTACAATTGGATTTGGATTCAAATTTGGATTCCAATTTGGGTTCCAATTTGGAATTGGAATCTAAAGGTTTTCATTCAGCTTGGAGTTTTTTGGGGGTTGTTCTCAGAGGGTAGAAGGCAGCAACAAGTATTTGGGGAAACAATTTCTGGATTGTGAGAACTTCCAGGATTAACATTTCTTTTTGATTTAGGCAGGGAAGAAAAGCTATAGGAAAGGGAGTGTTCACCACCAAGAGTTGCACTGGGCCTACTGCTGGAAAGGAAGGCAAAGGCTCTCCAAGCCAGCAGATACCTGAATGCTGCTTTCTACGCATGGCCTAAACATAAAATGGAGTTTATTTGGAGTATTTACACAATATTTTACAATGGTTCTTTTTCTGGTAAGAATCAGGCAATAAATACAGTAAGAAAATGGAGAAAGATTTCTCCTTGGGGCATACGTACAACTGAGGCCTGAATCACGAGATCCAACACTGATCCGGGTGGCCAGTGGGGAGCAATTTGTGTGCAGACCCTTATTGACCTCTCAGTCTGAAAGCAGCTCCGTTTCCCATTTCCAGGCCTTTCCTGCTCATCCTTGCAGCTGCTTCCCTTTCTGTCAGGATCATATCCAGCACACCTTTTCTTCTCGCCGCAGGCTAATGTCCTGCTGACGCTGCCGGGATTTCTTAGGGATCATTGGTGGTGGCTGGAGAGTCGGAGGATCAAGGATATTCTCTGGCTGGAAGATATTTTCAGCATGTGAATATCCTAACTCTGCCAAGAATTCACACACCAGGCAAACATAGCTGTGCTTGACTGTGAAATAACCATACTGATTAATAAATACTCACAATCCAAGATCTCTTCTGCTTTTAAAACCTCCACTCCTGACTCACCTTTTTCTCTCCTATGAGCCCGTGTAGGATTATCTGCTGTGCAGTGTGTGCTTTTATGTGCTGGCCAACAAAAAAAATTAGTAACACTAAAACCAGGAGTTTTTGAAGGGCCTGCTTGAAAATAACTCCTGTTTCCATGGGTATAACCTGCAGCGAACCAGGTCTTAAGCTGGTAGTGCAGTCACAGCTCTTTTAGGAGGTGGTGTGACATAACTCTAGCTGCATGAAGTAGAGCCTGATGGCTTGCCTCCTCCCCTTGGTAGTTCTGTTTATTTCAGTATGTAATTTATATTGAAATCAGTGCAATTTGAGTGCTTGGGTTTCAGTCTCTCACTCCTAGAGTAGGCAGCTGTTTTGCTGAGGAGGACCCAAATTCAACCCTTGCCAACTGTTTTCTGTTTTCTTAAATACCCACTGATATTTCACTGCCCAAATGGATGAGTCTTACTAGATGAAAGAATGTCTTGAAGACAGCTCCCTACTTGGGTGAATCTCAGGCACAAAAGGTGAAGAAAGTTGGGAAGTTGATACATCTTAGACAAATCTAGGGCTGGGAATATTCCAGGCTTGAGAAGAGATACTGCTGCAGTAAAGTTCTCTGAAAAAAATACCTTCTGTAGGTAGAAGAGGCATTTCTCATAGTCCTCTGCTGTGGAACAGGTGATAAGGATTGGTTCTGTCAGGCTTCCTGCAAGAGAGCAGCAGGGAACAGTTTGGTGGTGGGAAGGTGTGTAAAGTCTGCCGTGACACACGGTTTATTAGCCCATGGCAAGGGCTAATAATCCCATCACAAGGACTGTCCCTCATGGGAAGACAACTTGACAAGATAACCCATCCTCAAGGCACACCTGGTTGAGGTTGGAAGGGACCTCTGGAGGTCACATAGTCCAATTCTCCTGCTCAGGCAGGGCCACCCAGAGCTGTTTGCCCAGGACCATCTCCAGACTGCTGAGTGTCTCTGAGGCTGGAGACTCCTCAGCCTCTTTAGCAACCTGTCCCAGTGATCCATCACCCTCACAGTAAAGAGCTGTTTCCCAGTGTTCTGACAGCACCTCCTGTGTTCCATGGCTCTCATCTCTCTTTTCCAGTTACATACCTGTAATTTCAAACTGTAACCTCCCCAGCACAGCGGATTTCTCCTTTGCCTGGATTCCGGTTAGGGGGAGTTTTCCCTTCAAAGAAAAGGAAAAAAAGGTGCTTTTTCTCCAGCTCCTCCCTTTTCTCCTTGCAGTTCAGATGTTTTCATCACCCAGTACTGCTCACTAACTCCAGCTCCTTTTAGTTCCTCACTTATTTGACCATTTCCAGTATTACCTTGTACGTGAGGGCAGTTCTGTCCTTATCCACAGAGAGGAAAAGCAGATCTTCTGGAAACAGGATCAGCAGCATTTCCCCAGAGTCCTGTGGAAAAGAGGCATCTTGGAGACAGCAAAAATATTCAATAACGTCCTCTCAGTGGGTCTCTCTCTCAGTCAAAGGAGTTTAATGACAATACACCCAAACTGGGAACTCTCTGCTGCACCCAGTTGCTCTGGTGCCAACCACAGATAATAATCACCGTGTTTCTCATTCGGGTTGGCTATTGATTGCTTAGAAAGCTGATGGGGTGTCACCAAGATCAAAGGGGTTTTCACAATAGGCCAGACACACGTCTGTAGGGAGGTGGTTAGAAAATGCTGACCGTGCTGTGTGATGGGAAAGGAGGGAATTCATCCCTCCCAGCTCCACTCCCTGGGAAGCAGAGTGCAACAGCATTGGGCACACTGTCAGAGCTGCTTTCAGAAATACATCTTGCCTTTCCTTTGGTCACTTTAATACTGTTAACCTTTGACATAATTAACATAATTAGCCCCCCTTTTATTTTTTCCCTTTTCTTTAAGCAACAGGATTGTGTGAGCCTAAACTTTCACTGGGTTCTGGCCTTCTTAAAGCCACCCACGTCAGACCAGTAAGTGTTGTACGTTACCCCACCGCCACAGCCACCAGCCACGTGCACCGTGGTCAAATACTGCATCCTTCCCAGGTGCTGAATAGGTTTTCCTTCCCACTTCAGGATGGTGTTACACCACAGATGTCTCGCCAGCTCCTTTTTCTTCCACGGTTCATCACATGGCACCTTTTTTTTTGGGGAAGACAGAATAAAGTGAAATAAACCAAAACTACAAGCATAATGTTTTTGGGGGCTATAGGGTCATAGAAGAAAGATATTTAGCATATATGCTTGGAAATTGGGAAACATATGATGAGGTTTGTGGTGGGTTTCCTGCCTGCTTGGAACAAAACCGTACGTGCTGTGGTTTCACGAGCAGCAGCTGAGACAACCAACCAGTTTTAGCTGTTAAAAGGGAAAGCTTTCATTTTCCCTCTGCCCCTCAGAAGAGGTTGTTAGAGAAACTGGTTTGATTTGAATTAGAATTTCATCTTAGTTCAAAGCACTTTGGCCTTGATATTCAAATCCCTTTACTCAGGGCTACTTTCCTTGGAAGCAGTCCTGTCCAGCTGAGAGGGGAAGGGGGTTCTCTGTGGGGTCACAGGGTTGGACTCAATCCTGGGTGGATTTCTGCAACCTATATTGAATCTTCAGAGCAGGACCAGCCGGGCTGGATGCTGTTAAATCAGCTTGTGTCTACCAGCTCCAGACAGTTATGTGAACTATAGGGAACATCAGAAATCAGCAGGTCTTGAGGATGCTGGTCTGGGTCATACTTTCTCCTCCCTGAGCCTGAAGACAAACGTTCTGGACACAGCTGTGTTGCCCTGGAGCCTTTGCCACACTGGACATCAAGGACAGTGGATGTTTAAAAACAGGGAAAACTTAGAAGAACTGCCGGTGAATAACACTAGGGATGCTGTGAAGATAGTCTGGCTTTCCAGTCGGCTCTTGCCCTTTAGGGGTCTGAGCCCACCGTGACACCGCAGAGGCTGTGGAGGACTCTGGGCTGCTGTCTGTGGGTGTTCTCCATGGCAGTGTAACCCTGCCATCTTGTGACCCTGCTGGGTGTTGCAGCCTGTCACCTGTGTGACAGCATGTAGGTAAGTCTTTTTGGTGACTGTAGCTAAGAGGATATCTATTTATTTTCTTGACCAGTGTAGCAGTTACGTCCCTATATCTACTACTAACAACAAAAACGATCAGTAATTTTTCTAAAATCTCTCACGAGCAGAGAGCAGCAGTTGCAAATTTATGTGCAGGAATCATAGAATCATAGAATCATTTTGGTTGGAAGAGACCCTTGGGATCATCAAGTCCAACCATCAGCCCTACTCTACAAGTTCTCCCCTACACCAGATCCCTCAACACCACATCCAATCTANGGTCTCACCAGTGCTGAGCACAGGGGGACAATCACCTCCCTACTTCTGCTGGTCACACTATTCTTTATGCAAGCCAGGATGCCCTTGGCCTTCTTGGCCACCTGGGCACACTGCTGGCTCATGTTCAGCCTCCTGTCGACCAGCACCCCCAGGTCCTTTTCTGCTAGGCAGCTCTCCAGCCACACTTCCCCAAGCCAAAGTTTACTTACAAAGGAAGTTTACTTGCCTAAACCAGCATCTTCCAGTAACACCACTGGTCGTTTCCATCCTGCATTCTAAAAATCCCTGACCTACCCTGCCCACTTTCAGAGCTGCCACCGTCCCCATCCCATTCTCTTCCCATCTCCTCTGCAGCGACTCACCAGAAAAGAGATGTTATTGTTGGGACTGACTGGGCAGTGAGCATTTGCCACCTTGATTTGGTGCTGGAGGTGGTGAAGCCACATGTCAAAGTCAGCTGAATTCTGGCAGCAAATGAGCCTGGATTCTCTTGTGGGCCCTGTGCAAAGAAACAGAGAACCCCTGGGTCTGAGGAAGGGCGGTTGGGATCTGCCTTTGAGCCTGGGGGGGTGAATCTGTGTGCTGCCCTTCGCTCTGTCATTCATGAGCTCAATGTTCCACCTGTGCTTTGATGATGAAACATGTCTTGCATTGTTCTTGATGGCAGATACTGGGTTGATGCTGGGATAGTTCCTTGTTCTACACGCAGGCATCAGTATTCCCTTCCTCTTCTAGTTCAAGTAGAAAATTAGAGTCGAGGGGAACAGTTTATGTTCATAGAATCCCTGACTGGTTCAGACTGGAAGGCAGTTCCACCCCCTGCCCTGGGCAGGGACACCTCCCACCAGACCAGGTTGCTCCAAGCCCCCTCCAACCTGGCCTTGAACCCCTCCAGGGATGGGGCAGCCACAGCTTCTCTGGGCAACCTGGGCCAGGCTCTCACCACCCTCACAGCAAAGTAAAAAATGTTGCCTTGCATGTGAGGAATTCTAGTTAACCCTAAGGCTTTCTGGTTTAAATTGTGTCCACTGGTAAAAACTTAAGATTCTGGATTCCTTCCATCCTCAGTGTAACAGCAGCACGTGCTGCATGCGAGAGTCCAGCCCAGAAAGGCATGGCATGTTCTCCCTCATGGCTGAACGTTGGAGGGGAGGCCTGTCCCTTCCCCAGCATTTTTCTGCATGGCCAGCTGGCCCTTTTCAGCCTCTAGCCATGTGGGCCAGGCCTTGAAGGCTAAAGCATGGGTGTCACCACTTTGTGACTGCCACGGGCCTGTCAGGAGCTGGAGAACAGGCTTACCAGAAATTTCAAATGTGTGGCTGATTGCACCCACGATCTCTCTCAGACGCATCCCAGCAAGAGGAAGGAGCCCCTGGTGTGGAAAGGAATTGAGTTAGAAATTGGTTGGTAACGACAACATTGGTGCTCAATGGAGTTAAATCCAGCCGGCGGCCGGTCACAAGTGGTGTTCCTCAGGGCTCAGTATTGGGGCCTTTCCTTTTTAATATCTTCATTGATGATGTAGATAAGGACATAGAAAACACTATTAGTGAGTTTGCAGATGACACTAAGTTGGGTGGGAGTGTTGATCTGATTGAGGACAGGGAAGCTCTACAGAGGGACCTGGACAGACTGGATAGATGGGCCAAGGTTAATGGCATGGCCTTCAATGAGGCCAAGTGCCAGGTCCTACACTTGGGCCACAACAACCCCATGGATGGCTACAGGCTTGGGGCAGTGTGGCTGGAGCTGCCTGGCAGAAAAGGACCTGGGGGTGCTGGTCGACATGAGGCTGAACATGAGCCAGCAGTGTGCCCAGGTGGCCAAGAAGGCCAA